>CAUZXS010005213.1:80000-92500 GCA_963585895.1 Sepioteuthis lessoniana | reverse complement strand
TCCTCATGTTTTTTTATGTTACGATCTTGAAAATCATTAATGATTTCTCTAAAGAAGACACTTGTGATAAGCTGAGTACTTTTAGTTCTTATCAGAGCCATTATCAAGGTAATGTATGTGTTTATTTTTTAATCAAAATTGTATAATATTTAATAATCAAATAACTGTTTAATTTAGATATCAAACAGTATTAATTAAGAAATAAACACACTCATTATCTTGTGTAATGGTTTTGATAAGAACTGAAAGTACTTGGCTCACCACAAGTGGCTACTTCTGAAATCATTAGTGAAATTCAAGAGCGTAACATAAAAAATTTAAAAAATTAAGAATAACAAGGATTACATTTCATTTAACCAAACCTGCTTAGTGGGTAGAGTGTTCTGCAATGGCCCGGGAGACCGGGGTTCAATCCCAGGTCGAGTCATTCCAAAGACTTAAAAAATGGTGCTTGATACCTCCTTGCTTACACTCAGCATTATAACGTACGTATCAAGAATCCAAAGAAAGGAGTAGCGCCCTCCCCTAAACCTCTGTATAGTAGCTATTGAACAGGGAGCCTTCGGGTCGCCCTCGACTACAGTCACCAACTTCACTTATATATATATATATATATATATATATATATATATATATATATATATATATATATATATATATATAAAGATTATTGCCTACTAAATAACCTCAAGATATTTAACCATGAAAAAATGATTTTTCCAATCTACAATGCCATATAATAAAACCAACCAACCAACCAGTCAACAGCATTTATGAAACTATTTTCGGTTGATTGGTTTGACTCTATAGGCACATATTTCAGTGATTTAGTTCGGGCAAATCAACTTTTTAAAATATTTTCAAAGGTGACTTCTTATTTATTCGTGAAAAGTTTATTCTTTGCTCCGACTTATTTGGCGTCATTTAGGCTGTCCATAAACTTTATTTTATGATCGTTTCTTGTGTTGGCCAGAACGAGGCTCAAATATTTTCTGCTGAAATGTCCAATTAAGAATTGGTAACATAACACACAACAAAAACCTTGGGATAAATTCTGTAAAAATGTCATTGCCTACACATATTATTTAAGGCCGAATGTTGCATTATACGGTTATTTTGGCCCAGTCGGCTGGGGCAAGAGAATACACCGACTGCTTCTCTGCAAAGTGGTAGGACTCCGCCAACGAGTGTCCTAGATATGACACTAAACAATCTGATGGGGAGGTTTCGGTAATGCAGGAGCTTTGGGGAATGAGGACCACCCCTTCATTGCCATCGCTCCCAGGTCCACTCTGGCCCAGAGTGGTAGCACCTGATAGGATCCTATCTATGGGTTAAATAGAACTAAATTTCGTACTTACGTTAAACTGTATTACTTGAAATTGAACTGTTTTTGACATTGAAACTGTACTCAGGCTAAACTTAATTGTTCGAGTTAAAACTGTTTGAGTAAACTGAATAGCTTGAAATAGAAATGTTTTTGATAATTAAACCGTGTACTCATCCTAAACTGAATTGTTCGAAATAGAATTATTTATTTGTATAAAAACGGACTTGGCAATAAATAACGTACAAGGGTTGATATGCCATAAAACCCAACCAACCAACCATTATAAGGTTAACTGCAATGATAATGGGGTTTTATTCTTTCTAAACAGTGCGCACATACACACACGCACGCACGCACGCGTATATATATATATATATATATATATATATATATATATACATATAGGAGGGCGTATTTGCATGTTTATCTATATTTGTATGTATGTAGATAATGCACAATATTGTGCGCATATATATAGTTATTCATTATGCTTAGCGTAAATGTGGCACAAGTTCGAATTTTCTTTATATGTTTTTATGTTTCTTAATTTGAGAAATTGGGTGGAAGATCAGCTGAAAAGATAAAGGCATGCTTCCCTTGAAATAATAACATTTTTATAATACATTAAAAGAAAGGCTTTATTTATATAAGTGTGTTTATGTGAATGCTTGCGTATGTATGCTTGTATATAGATAGATATGAATAGTTTAAGATAGAATGATATGATTGGACTGGAATAGAAAGGGTATGAATAGACTAAAATAGACTTGAATAGATATTAATAGACTAAAACAGATAGATAGATAGATAGATAGATAGATAGATATCGTTCTGTTATTAAAATGACTTTCATTTCTTCTGGGTTGTGTTAGATTTTGTGTGTTTCGGTAATTGAAACGCAAATCTTGTTGTCAGTTACCAGTTAACCGCAAGTTTTTAAAATACGTAAGAGAAAAGAGATGAAAATAGGATGTAATAGGTTAAAATACGGATGATAGAAAAATCGAGCGAATTGGCGAGGAAGTAAAAAATGTAGAGATGAAACGATGCCGTGGTAAATTGGGAGGAAGAAAATGTTTGATGGAAATTATCCAATAAACTTGGGGAAAACCGAAGAAATTGAGAAACGAAACGCATAAAACATCAATAAAAAGAATCGAGTGTTAAGAAAGGAAATTCTGAAGTAGAATAAATGTAGGAAAATGATGAAATTATTTTTTTAAAAGAGAAAATGAAAACGGAGTTAAAGGAGAGAGTGAACACAGAAAGAAAGAAAGAAAGAAAGAAAGAAAGAAAGAATTCAATTAATAAAGAAAGAAAAAAGAAAGAAAAATATAATAAATAAATAAATAAAGTATATGATTAATAAACAAATAAATAAATAAATAAATAAATAAAGAAAGAAAGAAAGAAAGAAAGAAAGAATATAATGATTAATAGATAAAGAAATAAAGATAGAAAGAAAAGAGAAAACAGAAAAAAATAACACGAGGGATGGAAACAAAAAAAAAAAACAAAAAGAAAAAAGAAAAAAAACCCGTGATGGAATGAAAATAGAAACGAAGGAATGAAAAATACGAAAGAATGTGGTTAAAAGAAAAAAAAAACTTTGAAAGAAGGAAAGAAAATGAAAAAGAATGAGTCTGATAAAAGAAAAATGATTAAAATATTTGAGAAGGTGCAAAGAAACTGAAACAAAAACAACTGAAGAAAAATTCAAAAAGAAGTCAAAGATGAATGAAACAAATAAAATACTAGTCTGAAATAAATGAAAATTGGTCAGTCTGTCAGTTGGGTGAGTGATTGTTTTATTTTACGGCATATCAACCTTTGCTGGGTTATCAAATCCCCAGGTCCGTCTTTTCTTAATACAAATAATTTACACACGTACATTCTTTCAAATAACTAAATTAATAATGGTTTCTATTAACTATTTTTAATACATAGTTAGTATACAGTTACACTGTTTCAAGTATTCCTATCAAATACAAATAATTTTCGAACAGATCTTTTTGATCGACAGGTACTACCTCTCCGGATTAGAGTGGCACCAAAAGTGATGTCACACTTGCAATAGTTCCCGTCTCATCACTTGTAGGACTTTAGTGTAATACCAAAGAGAAGATTTCTTGCAGGTCTTACCACTCTACAAAAGATGCAGTGAACCTATTCTCGGTCCCATGGCAAATAAAAGGCAGAATGGGAAAGAAAGAATCAATGGCTCTATGAAAAATTAAAACCTGATTCTGATTTTCGTTCTCTTAACCATCATCTTTAATCTTGACATCTTCCTGGCACATATCCAAATGTGACATATAAAGTATGAAGATTGTGTTACTCCATTTTTTTCAAGAGTGAATTTATTGCCTGGTATTGATAAAAGGTAGAGAACTACTGAAACAATAAAGTACTCCTTTCGCCATTGGATCTTTTTTAAAAACTCATTCTATTTTCTATCTTTCTGTTTATATCAATGCTTTCACAGGTCAGTTTTTATTGAAGAACTGTCAATTAAGCGAGGAGTAACTAATTTCCAAGTCTTATTCTATTCACTATTTCTCTCTCTCTCTCTCTCTCTCTCTCTCTCTCTCTCTCTATTTATCTATCTATTTATTTCTATCTCTCTTTCTCTCACACATATACATACGCTTTCACGCTTTCACTCCCACTCTCTCTCTCTCTCTCTCTCACACACACACACTCTCTCTCTCTCTCTATCTATCTATCTCTTACACACTCATATACATACGATTTCACGCTTTCACTCCCTCTCTCTCTCTCTCTCTCTCTCTCTCTCTCTTTCTCTCCGCATACACACACACACATACATACACACTCTCTCTCTCACACACACACATAAACACACGCTCTCTCTCTTTCCGCACACATACACGAACACACACGCATACACACACTATGTCTGTCTGTCTGTCTGTCTGTCTCTCTCTCTCTCTGTCTCTCTCTCTCTCTGTCTCTCTCTCTCTGCTTTCATCACAAGATGCTAATTTTCTCATTTTACAATATTTTTTATTAGAACCTTACAGTGGTTATGTGTTTGTTTTTGTTCTATTTTGTTTGTTTTAAGTTCAGTTCTCATCCCCTTTTCTTATAATTAAAAGAGAATCGTATATATAATAATAAAAGAAAAACATTTTTAAAAAAATCAAGAATGAGTTTCCACCGGGGATCTATTTTAATATTAAAGGTTTCTTTAAATCAATGTAGATAGAGTCAGGCACTTTAAACGTAGTAAAGTGAAATACGTCAAGGTATAATATGTAGTTTGCATGAACAGATAAAGATATGTTTATGAAAATACTCAAATGAAAGCTTGGATGACACACAGTGGGCTGCGATCAGATATTGGCTAGTTTGAAGAAGATTGTTTATGTAACAGGTCAAGTGTTGCATATTGTTCATCTTAAATCTTTGGGTAAACAAACAGCTTTAAAAATTTTATTTCAGACAGTTTTTATTGAGAAGTTACAATGTTTTGAAGTTGACAGTTTTATCGAAAAATTATTGATAAAATTATTGGTAAAATTATTGATAAAATCATAAGTAAAATTATTCGTAAAATATGTGCGTACTAATTCATTCTCGAAATTGGGGTGCAATCTTTAGAATTTCTTTTATGTTCAGATATATGCTTATTTAAGTCAAAATAACCCTTTAGTTCGTAAAGATGTTCTGATTTTATAGACTGAATGGTTTAATGATATATTTTATGACTGTTTTAGTTATATTCTGTGTTTTATAGCCAGACTTTAAGATAAAACTTTACAAAAATACCTATTCTTTTGCTAAAAGAACACCGAAATATTTTCTGTATATGCAGAAATATCATAAAACCGCTGAGGTAGAATCTACTATTCATATATATTCTAAAGCAAGAATTTACATGTCTCTTGAAAGTAATTTCATTAAATTCTGATGCGGCTATATGGAAAACATCCATGATCAAAGTTTTATTTCAATTGCAAATATTTTGTCTCTAAAGTAGATTCCCACCTTCCAGAGATGTATAATATCTTTGTTTGAAGCCAAAATCCATGTCAGACTGTGTGTTTTCATTTCAATTAGTAAGTAAAGTAAAGTTAGCGACCATAGTCGAGGGTGACCCGAAGGCTCCCTTTTCGATAGCTACTACACCAAGGTGTAGGGGAGGGCGCTACTCCATTCCCAGGATTGCTCCACTTTACCCTTGAACCGTACCTTATAATGCTGAGTGTTAAGCAAGGTGGTATCAAGTACCATTTTTAAAGTCTTTGGTATGACTCGACCTGGGATTGAACCCAGGTCTCCCGGGCCATTGGCGAACACTCTAACCGCTGGGCCAATGTCCCGGTTAATTTCAATTAGTATACTATCGAATCTCCTTCAAAGTCTGGTTTTAGATATAATTTTTTTGTAAAAAGAATATAAAATTATTTCCCACATATAGATATTTAGAGGTCATAAATGGATTCCTGGAGAAATTCTGGGCCATAAACATGTACCCACTGATTCCTTTATTTTTGACAGATTTTCAATGTTCAATCTAAATGTCCACGAAATAGCCGATTTAGCCCACTGTGTGAACGAAGTGTCATCTTATTTCTTAGTTCATCACTTAATTATTTCATTGATCACTTCATGCTCTAATCGTAGTTGTTATATGCGCATGAATTTTTGGTTTAATCAATTTTGGCTTTAAGTATTGCATGCATCTCTACAAAAAAAGCAAGTGGATTTTGTACATTGGTACAAAGATCTTTATCACAAAGGCTTCTTTGTGCATTATTTTCTCTGCAAATACATTTTGTCGTTACTGAACGCTGTAAAGTTACTTAAAGGATCATCATTATGGCAGTTTATTCAAAATTGATACAACTCGACCAGAAACTCTTTCGGGAATGGCAACACTGCATTATGAAATCATTTACCCTTTAAACTAGTTAATTTCGAACAAATTAATGTGGTAGTGTTTTCCAATGGAGACCAGGGTTTTATCCCAGTTCGAGTCTTACTAAAGACTCAAAAAAATGGTACTTGATACCTCCTTACTTAACACTTATCATTATAAGGTACGGATCAAGAGCAAAGTGGAGCAATCCAGGGAAAGAAGTCGCGTCCTCCCCCAATTCCTCGCTGTCGCGGCAAATGAAAAGAGAGCCTTTCGGTCGCCCTCGACTGCGGTCGTCAACTTTACTTATGTATTTATAGTTTGGTTTCTTTCGTGGTTTATTTAAAGCCAGCGGCATTCTAGTAGAAGAACAGTATTAAGTCTATTGCTGATGGGGGATAAGGGAATTCATTTTTCAAGGGTATTAGTCCGAAAGTGAGTGTAATAGTGCGACTGGAGTTCGAACTCTCGCTTACTGTACCTTAGCCGTGGCTCCTCCTCCTCCTCCTCCTCCTATTTTACCAAATTTTTATCATTAAGGGTTTTCGGACTATTGTCTTCATCTTTATTGTTATTTCCACAACGTTTCGGCCGATATGTTTGTCGAACTCGGGAACCTTCACGAAACTTCGAACTATGTCCTTTATTGAATCCGCGGGGGTCGTCTGTTCTGATTCCGTTAGCCATAACCGGGTACAAGCGTTAAGTATTCCTGTATTGTTACTCGCCTGTAGTCAGGATTGAACCTGCAATCTTAGAAGCTTAGGGAACCAACGCCTATAACAGTTACGCCATGTGTCCTGCACTTCAGAGTGAATTTTTGGGACTTATAAACTTAATGTTTTCGTTCAATTCCTGGTAGCTGGACATAATTTACTGTTATGCCTGTGTTTATAATTGTTATAAAAATAAGGTGGATAAATTTGGGTTTAGCGGGTGATTGAATCTGCATTATAATGATCGATTAATTTACGATTATCGGCACACACACAGAGAATTACATTGCAAGATTTTTGTTAGGGCAAATAGTGGTAACATGCTTTTGTGTTGATAATAAAGCAGTTTTCAATCCAATTTTCAACTCAATGCTGATAGTATGTGTTCCATGTTCGCGCTTACTCCGATCGTTAAAATTTCTCAAGTAAGATAACTATCAAATGCTAATTATAAAATGCTTTTCTTTTTATTTATTTGCTATGAATTATAGTATAAATACGATGTGACTAGACACGAACTTCATGGTTGTCGAAGTCGCTTTTTAAGTGAATGCAGGATAATGAAAGAAGAAGAAGAAGAAGAAGAAGAAGAAGAAGAAGAAGAAGAAGAAGAAGAAGAATTCAAGAAATCATTTAAGGATGAGACTGATTTGGTGTCGAAAAAAAATCAATCAGCGCTGAAGAATTTGGCTTGAAAACAAAGAGAAAAGTGGGAGAAGAAATAATAAAAAAAATAAAACAAACATTACCAACAAAACAGAGGAAGCATTTTTTTTTCCTGATCGCTATAAATACGGAAGCAAAATTTCCGTTTAACTAAACTGTCCACTCTTCCAATTTATCGATTCCTTTCATTGTTTTTTTCTTTTGATTCTCTTTTCACTTTTTCCTTTTTTTTTTTTTTTTTTCTGAGTCGGTTCAAGAAAAACAGCTTATGCGCTCGTTAACTCGAATATTCTGCGAACGTTTGCCAAAATTTGATGCTCCAATGATTATTCTGTTCTGAATATTTATTTCACATTTTCTTTTCTCTACACTATTTTAACTTATTTTCTCTAGACAAGATCGGAAAGAAAGCTTTAACCGTATGTTTTAACCGTAAGTTACCATCATAAAACTATTTTTTTCCGTGGTTTCATACATTTTGTTCTTGTCTTCTTTTTGAAGTGAAGTAAAGAATAAAAAACAAGAAATAAATCGTCTTAATCCCTATGCTTAGAATAAGCTGACTGTATATCCTGCAAAGGGGTAAGAATTCTCCATTTAGAAAGGGGTGTTCTGGGTATGACACTACTGATGGCGAGGTTCCAATTCTGAAAATCTGGAAAATTTGGGGTACCTCTTTAATGCCATTACTCCCAGATCAACTCTAATCCAAAGTGAAAGTAACTGTTAGAATCCCGTCTCTGGGTTAAATAGATTTGTTTGAAAATGATTCATATTCAATCGGACCGTTTACAAAAAACTCTTGGGGAAACAACTACACAAAAATATGATCGAACAATTGATATGATTCCTAAACTTCTAGGCATAAAATAATCCTTGGTTGGATTGACAATGCTGTTAAAGTCAGTCAATCAACCATCCAAAACCTTAAATAAAGGACAGGAAAGTGATAGAAATGTATTTAAAAAAACTTACTGGATAAGTTCAAAAAGTATCGTGATTGAAGCTATATCAATCAACACTAGATGAAACATTAATTCTTTTTAAAATAATCCCCTTGGCATTCAACACACATCTTTCAGAGGGTTTTGCATTGGTCGGAGCACCTACCTCTGAAATTCTTCTTTAATGAAACTGCGGCGTCGGATTTCTTTTAATGTCCTCCACGTCCTCGAGAAGAATTTTCAGTTCAGAAAACAAGAAAAAATGGTACAGAGCTAAGTGCAGGGGGCATGGAGTGTACCGTATTTGAACAGTCCTGTGTTTCATATTTTTCTTTCAAATGGTCCCTGACTTGTCTAGACAAAATCAAAATCAATAGAAATCATCATTTTAATATATTAATTTATCAACTATGCGCACGTTTTTCTTTATATTTTAAATTTATAATTAAAAACATCTAAGGTTTCAGTTACAATACTTTTTGGTTACAGTACCTCAAATAATCTGAGCTTAAAATCTACAAAAAACCGGAAAATTTTCCCCATAGTTCTTGTAAAAAAGAACTTAGTGCTATCTCAAATTTCGGTCTGCCACCCGATCTCTTTAAGCATTACACTACGCAGGGCAATTTTAATTACTCTAGTACATCATCAGAAAAATGGGAAATCTAGTGTGAATCGAACTCACTGACAACGATATGCCAAGCCTAGCTCGTTAACCATTACGTGACGCAGAGAACTTTTAGTTAGCTTAGTTTGGCTCATGGCCAGAAAATGGGGTATTCAGAGAGAATCGAACTCACTAACAAGTCTACAAGCTTAGTTTGTTAACCATTGCACTACACTACACACCCAGTCATTTCCTAAGCTTAGTTTAGTTTGGCTCATAGTCAAAAACATGAGGTACTCGGTGAGAACCAAACTCATTATCAGTGGTCTTCTACCATAGTTCGCAAAGTAATAGACCATGCGAGGTGCCTCAACGAATTGAGGAAGGGAGAGGAAACCGCACGAGAAACACAAAAAGAAAAAAAGAGTCGGAAAAAAGCATATAAAATCAATATAAAACAACGCAAAAAGAAAGCAAAGGCCCAAATAAAAAAAAAAAAAAAAAAACAAAGAAAAAAAAAACAGGAAAGAGTCGTGTAATAATCAAAGAAATAAATTATGAAACGCAAAAAAATGAAGACGTGTAATAAAACGAAGGGAAAGAAAAGCCCACAAAAAAAAAACAGGCGAAAGCTACGATTTCTCTATCTGATTATATATATTCTCTCTTTGATAGGCTAGTGTAACGGGCAGGAGATTTACGAATGTGATTTATCTATCAAGTATCGTTCGGCATGAGTTTAATGGGCGACAAGATGGCGGCGAATGAGAGTTGCAGAAATTTATCTGAATCTTGATTCCCCTCTCTCTCTCTCTCTCTCTTTCTCTCTCTGCATCATTCCTTTTTAGCAGCTTGTTCTTTTCTGAAAATTGAGAAACCACCATTTTTTTTTTTATATCAATTCTTCATTTTTCAAATGGATTTTGTTCTGTACAACATTTTCTCCTTTTTTCCTTAGATTTTCTTATTGACTCGAAAGTTTGACACCAGAACTAAAATGGCTGCAGTATTTATTTTATCTTATGAACCGAGGAAAGGCTAAATAACAGAGAGAAATGAAGCAATAGAACCGGTTCAAATATTTGGGGAGCGAGACCAATTTCATGCTTCTGCACTTGATAAAAGTATGAGACCAAACACTTTTCTTCTCTCTTGACTGCTTTTCTGATATCTTATTGATATTATCATAATGCAATAAAGAAATATTTTGAATGGGATACAGAACCGTCAATATAATCTTATTCGAAAAACAATCTAAAATATTTCAGTCACAACTCGTAATGAATCTGAAATCAACTTTTAGATAGTATGAAAGCGCATAGTTGTAATCTGGATAAAAAGTTGGTTCAGATAATTCAAAAAATACGCGGAAATATTCATTTTAATTGACTGAATACAGAGGTGGGTCGTGTACAGGTTATTTGCTTTGAAAATGGACACGGTGACCCAAGTTCAAATCCTAAACGAAGCTGTTTGTGTTTCTCTTCGCGCAAGTACACTTAGGAAAGGCATGAACCCATCTCTTTGCTCAACTCAGATATGAACAATTTTGTCTACTTACTTTTGGAACGGCAACTGGCCTTGGAGAAGGAAAACTAAATTCAGACTTAGACTCGCTTAAAAATTGACCTTGTGTCACATCCTGTCTGTGGTGGCGGTGTTGAATAAATGTAAACAAAGTGAATACACATACGTTGAGAGAGAGAGAGAGAGAGAGATTATGGGTGAAGCTGCACTTCTCATTCATGCTAATGCCCTAGGGAAAGGTTATTAATCCATCTCCTCTACCTTTAGCAATGAGAAAATAGTAGGGCAGGTTGGGTCTTTTAGCCTTGGTTAGTTTAGTTAATGGAAAGAAAAATTCTGAATTCAAACCAGCTCTTTTACATTTGAAAATTCAAATATGCACACCCACCCTCAAATACACAAACAGACACACACACACACACACACACACACATATATATATATATATATATATATATATACATTTAATGAAAATAATTCCTACATGGCCAAGAGCGAGTCTACATAAGTTTCACCAAACAGCTCTTCAGGATCGCAGTGGCCCGAAGAGCCGTTTGGTGAAACCTAGGTAGACTTGCTCTTGACCATGTAGGAATTATTTTCATAATATCAGCTCTGTCTTGTGTATTGAGCGCTTTATTACGTTTTAGCTTAGATTTTTTCTTTTGATTATTTTCAAGCATTACGTGCGTTTTTCGTCTTTTCTTTTTTTGCTTAATTTTTTTCCCAGATATCAATTTGTAGAATTTGCAAATTGTACAATCTGGGTTTTTTTTCACGCTAACAGATTTATAGATTACATATAAAGATTAATATATATATATATATATATATATATGTCTGCAGAGAAGAAAAGAATCTGCTTACGTTTCATCTAAACGGATCATAAGGATATATATATATATATATAAAGTGTTAATTTTATTGGTTTTGTTGTTTTAATGTGAAACGAGAAGGGACCGGAACACGCCTTACATGGGTAAAGGCTAATACATAGCTAAAATGGATTTCCTTTCTCCCTCTCTTCCCTTCCTTTGACTATCCCTCCAATCTGGTTGTAATTTATTTTATTTTCCTGTTGGATCGAATGAAGTCCTGTTAAAAAAATTTTAGAGTCATTGATTCATATAAATGGTCTTAACAGGATGGAAATGAATTTATTATCCTCATGTGTCCGAATACTGTTTTTTTCTTGAAATAATATATATATATATATATATATATAATTTGCTATACTTATAAAAACAGGACTCAGTATTGCTGATACAGCATATAAAGGTCGCAATGTGTAAACTATTATCTAATTTATAAAAAAAATGAAAATACTGATATCTCGCTTTATCAGATATATTAACTAAAATTTCACGAAATTCCTTGAAATACTTTTGATTAAATTTATTTCAAGAAATCGCCATTGGCTTCCACCATGGCCTCCAAACGACTTCGAAATATCCTGCGAGCCTTTCCGACAATTTCTTGCTTTTAATTGTTAAATGCTGCCGTTAAACTCGTCTTCATTTTATCTTTTCTATAACACGGAGTTTTGCTGGTTTCTTGCTCTGTGGTCCTTTGCTAGTCATGGTACTTGAGTTAGCCTTAGTTCCAAGATTTCGACATACGTTTCCAGCAAGTTGTTTTCTCAACTCTCTCTGTGCCGACGTTGTGTTTGAAAGATCAACAGAAGGGAGACGACACAATCAATATGGAACTTCTGACGGTCGGGGAGGTCATTTGGAACAAGTTGCTCGGGTGTTGGTTACTCAAAGACGAAAAAACCTCTTTGTCAACGATTAACAACTATTTATTGAAACAATGATGTAACGAT
>CAUZXS010005213.1:27500-75000 GCA_963585895.1 Sepioteuthis lessoniana | reverse complement strand
ATTTGCAGAGTAGAATATATGTTTTTTTGTTATTGGGCAACTGGTGAATGCGTGTCATACGAATAAAATGCCTTGTATACAATGGTCTTAAAACAGAAATAAAATGAATTGCTCAGGCACACTTATCTTTTAAGATGTACGCTGAATGATTGATTAACTTGTTGATTTTAACGGCATGCCAATTCATCAAAGGTTATCTTATGTCTAGAAGTTAGGGAATCGTTTACATTGTTCGTTTATATTAACATTTTTTTGAGTTATTGTTTCTTATGAGGGCTTTTTGTTTTCTTATTGCACATGGTCCTATCAAATACGAATAATTTTTAAACTATTCTTGTTATAGTTTGATTTCTTTGTTTAATAGAATATCAACCTTCACCTTTTATTTGATGCCAAATCCATCTTTGAAGAAGTACAGTACTGGTACTATTTAACTGATTGCTGGGAGATAAGGGGTCTCATAAAATTTCAAGCGTATTAATCCGAAAGTTAAAGTGAAAGTAATTGTGCAATTGGAGTTTCCAACGATGTCATCGTCCAACACATTAGCCACTACGCAATAAGGACTCCCCCTTAAATAGATCTTTTAGACATATAGATGGAACCTTACCAAGCACAACTACTCCGAGTCAGAAGAGATCTCATAGTAATGACCCCAGATCTCCAAAACTGGTGTTTTGTCTTCAGATTTGGTTCCCTAAACAGGATATCCTTTTTTAGGAGTGGAGTCTTTCCAATCGGCTGGAGATATAGTCAATGTTTTTAAAATTCCGTCAACAGGGCGGAAATATCCACTAATTTCTCTCTTTGTGTTATTTAAGATTTATTTATTCCTCGACTAATACATAGGGTAAACTACATATACAATAAAGTTTACCGGTAAGAAAACTACACACATAAACTGAAAGACAAAAATTATTATATAGGGTTTGGTTTGGTTTGGTTTGGTTTGGTTTCGGTTTATTTAATGGTTTATCAACCCGTTCTATCTGAAGAAATTATATTGAGGCGGCCATTAGAAAACTTTACGAAAATGTATATTTCTAAACTTTTCTGTTTAATGTTTGAATTTGTTATTATTTTTTTATAAGTATCTTTCTTCACTTGTTTTGCTGACTTCTTTTTTATTTATTTATTGATGCTTAACCCCGGAACCTTCTCGCCCATTCACAGCACAATAATAAGAGACAGCGCAAATGAAGTGTGTCAATAGACCAGTAATTATATTCTTTACTAACACTTGAAAAAGATCCTAAGTATGAAACGTACTTGGAGTAAAGTTGATAAAAACACTCAGTCTCGTGGAGTGAAAGAAAAAAGAAGAAAGAAAGAAAAAAGAGAAGAAAACAAAAGCAGAGAATTAGTTTGAATATGAAAGAAAGGAAAAAGAGACAAGAAGGAAATGAGAAGAGGGGGCCGAATATGTCAACGAAAGAAAACTGAGAAAGAAAGAAAAGCTAATATTAGTTATTGAAGCCAACAATATCGATAAAAAAGATGGATGCTACAAAGAAAAGATGAGAGAAAAAAGTAGTTATGTCAGCTAAATGAAAACAGAATAGGAAGTAAAAGAAAAAGAGACTGGAATTATAATCGTATCGCCCTTATTAGGAATAGTAGTAGTGGCAGTAATCGTAGTAGTAAGATGGAATGAAGAAAAAATTCAATAAAACGTTGATCTTTATTCTTAGGGCCATGCAGTGTCAGTTTTATCGATATTTTTAGCTGTTTTTACTCACGTCCGGCTTCAATGGCATACACTCTCCTGAGGCGGGAATTTCAACTCTATACTTTTGCAATGAAAAAGAGGCTGGAGGCAAACAGAAACCTGATTAAGTCGATGGTGGAGATTCATATATTCATTGGAAGCCTGATGACCACTGCAATCTAATATATACACTTTGACTATATAGAAATCGTGATATGCGTCTATACTTATATTTGTTTACACACACACACACACACACACACACAGACAGAGACACACACACACACACATTAATCCAAACGTTTTGTTTGTACGCATCTATCTCTTTTCTCTCAAATCATGTGTATTATCTATCTATAGCAGTTTACTCATCTCTCTCTCTCTGTATATATATATATATATATATATATATATATATATATATATATATATATATACATATATTAGTTCATTATCTATTGGAGGATACTTGTGACTTTCTTTTTTCTTTCGCAGTCTTCGCAAATCTGTCTTTTATATATCATAATCTGTTCATATTTAACCACTACTGTCTGACCTTATCTATCTATCTATCTATCTATCTATCTATCTATCTATCTATCTATCTTAGGCAGTTCATATTTGTTTATCACTGATAATATATAATTATATACCTATCTCAATCTTTTCAGTATTCATATCTATCTATATGTAGGCTCGGGAGACAGGGGTTCAATCCCAGGTCGAGTCATACAAAAGATTCAAAAAATGGTACTTGGTGCCTCCTTGTTTAACTTTCAGAATTATAAGGTACGGATCAACCGCAAGCCGTGCAATCAAAGGTAAAGCGTAGAACCCTCACCTACACTTCGGTGTAGTAGATGATAAAAAAGAGCCTTTGAGCCGCTCTCGACCAACTTAGATATATATATATATATATATATATATATATATATATATATATATATATAAATCCTGTTTATGTATGCTATGTAGAAGGACTTATTTGTCTCTGCCTCCAACCAGACAGGATATGATATGTGGTAGGAAATACTGAATATTTCACCATGATCAATTATCTCTCTCTCTCTCTCTCTATATATATATATATATATATATATAACTTTGTCTCTTTTTTTCCCCTGCCAATCTTATTTTACATCAATACACGTTGAGTGGCTATTAGAGTATAACTTTTCTTATATATCAATAGAAATTTAAAATTAAAGGGGATCCTGCACACGTTTTGTTCTTTCTATAAACCATTTCTACTCTGACATTATTTTTCGCTCTTCCCTTGGTGATGATTTATATCATTTAGTAACTGTAAATTTCCCAAGTCAATGGATGTTCTACGGACATCAGAAGAAAAGAACAATGTCTTGTTAAGGCGGTTAATTAGAACGGTATCAACTTTATATTGTTAAAACTACACTTATCTCCATGAAAATCTAAAGAAAAGATCATATGAGGCTAGAATTGGTTTGAGATTGTCATGAGTATTCAGTTGTTTACATTGTTTAGATGTGGTCCCAATTCTAGCTCAGACCGCGACCTATCGGGTTGCATTGTATTACATGATACCAGCATCAAGAAGTAATCCCTAACTGAACCGAGCTCTGATTCAAAGGATGTCGTTATTACATAGCGGGCAAAATGTGGATTGTCAATTGTGAACTCATTCATAGATAGATAAATAGATAGATAGACAGATAGGGATTACCACTTTGGATTCAAGAAAACCATGGCATGATATTTTTAAGGAATGATTGACTGTGCCAAGATTAGACATACTTATAACATACATGCATATATATATATATATATATATATATATATGTGTGTGTGTGTGTGTGTGTGTGTGTGTGTGTGTGTGTGTGTGTGTGCACGTATGTTATATGATTATACATATATGTATATGTATATAGGTAGACATATGAGTACATTTATATATTTATAAATGAATGTGTATATATATATATATATATATATACTAACATACATGCATGAATATATCAATATACCCTGATGCATACCTATATACACTCATACATGCATGCAAACAAACATACATACACACATATATTACGTAAGAGAATGTACATACATGAGAGAATGTATTTTATATCTATAAACACATATATTCATATCTGCGCATGTCTCTTGGGAAACTAATATCTTATTTAAAATTCCCAGTTATATTTTGCATATCAAATAGCTTTTGTTATTTTACAAACGGTTTTGCATAAGTTTCCCCTTTAGAAACCAAGGCGCCGATATTTGTAGTAATTTACGAAGCTCTTTGCTTCGATTTGGCACAAGGCCGAATAAATGGGTTACCCAATGAGACTAGAACTCACTCGTGTAGGTTTGCTAATCTAGCTTGCTAACCATTACACCACCAGAGGGGCCGATATTTGTAAGGCTACCTAGAAGGAAGAGAGGCGCCTTTCGTAGGAAATGGATTCGTCAACCAGGGTTCAAATCCTCTAGACGAAGTTGTTTGCTTTTCACTTTGCCTTTATTGCCCTTTGGAAAGGTATGAATCCATTAATGTCGTTATCTAGAAGTACATACGAGTGTCGTGCCTCACTCAGATTTTAGACTTATCGCACACCTCTCATATTTCTATGAGCCTCACCCACACAGATATTAAGACAGAAATCTGAATTAGTTTTTCGAATTTAATAAGAAATGGGAATGTGTTGCAGCAACTATAAAGTTCAGCTAGGGCTCTTACTTTCTGGGTGAGGCCTAGAACATTTTTAACGGAATTCGTATACCAGTAGGGGTCTGAATTTCAGTCGGAAAATCCCTATTTCTACATCGCTATTGTCCGGCAAGAATACTATCAATCAAGTTGTAAATAACAAATTAGATTTAGAAGCATTTTTAAGTCAAAAATTCAACGTTGAGCCCCACAGGCGTGACGGCGAGGGCTGCCCAGGGTTCTAACTCACTTTCAAAGAAGTCTCATTGAATGTCAATCTCAATTAATTTGAACTGAAGCATTACAACATCACGCAGTTGTATACGCGCGTTTGTACGCATGCGTGTAGCCATTCATACAACGGTAATATACGTAAACACACAAACACGACATGAACATAAACTATTTAATAGGACAGACATAAAATATCCTTCCGAAAAGGCTGAGAAGTGACGCGCCATCGACCAGTGTGCAATCCCATCGTTGCGATCATCTCATATTTCCGACCACTGATCTAAGCAACAAATCATCCGTTTAAAGGACTTTACGCGATTCACAATAAAGGTCACCGGAGGTTTAAGATTTGCCTGGACGTCATTCAAACTCAAACCATGGGGGTAGGGATAAAGAGACTACAGAGGAACAGGATAGTGGACCTAGAATTGTGTGGGGGGATGATCGGTACTCGAAGCTTTTTTCTTCTCGATTTTATAGCTTTCTGATTAACACGTCAACGTAATTGGACAATGCCTGGTCACGTGTCATCATATAACCAATCATTTTCTTTATCGTTATTGGTTTTACTTCCTTAATTAGGTTCTTTCTTTATTTGTATTTTAAAAACTTCCTTTCGGTTTTTTTGGTTTTTTGCTAATATTTTACTCTGTTCTTTTGTGACAGCAATTCGTTTTTATTCTCCATTTTGTCTGTCGGTTTTGAATTTTCAATTTTAGGTCGGACATTAATCTAAAGTTTGATTTACAAAATTGTATTAATGCGCCGAAACGTGCATGCACGTATTTCTTTACACATAATGCATTTATGTGCAAACTAAATGTTCTCAGTATCAATGAAAATTAAGACTCGTTAAAATGTGCAAAGAACAAATCTATTTGAATCTACTAAAAAAAGATTTTTAAAAAATGAATGAAACAAACAAAATAGCCGGGTTTTTTTTTCCCAGTGTTTCATCTGCTATAACGACGGTCATATGCAATGACATCATCAGTTTGAGGTCATAGTGCTATCAGTTTTCCGCTTGGCTTAGCGTCATCTTAGACTTCGATTCTTCCATGGTAACAGGCAAGAGAAATATGACGTAGTTGTCTCCTTCAAGCGTTGGGACCATTATTTTGATGTCGGTCAGATAAAGATGAAAACAGGAAGAGGGATGCAGGATAACTTGATGATGATAAAGATGATGATGATGATGATGATAATAGGGAATTATATTTAGGCCAATTTTGATTGAACAGATGCTGAAAATGATGAACATGAAGCTATGATGAGGCTGATGATTGAGATGGTGCATAAATAATAGCAATAAAAAGACGGTAACATTTATATTTTCTATCCAAACATTATCTGGCTTATCAGCTTTTAATTGTATTTACTAAGTTAATATTATCACCATCAAGCAGTTGTGAAAATCCTGCTAACCTTCCTACAGACAAAAATAAGAATTTATACTGTCTATATTATATTCTAAAACATAAAATTTACATGATATTTAGAACAAATGGACGGACATGTTCACCTAAAAATGCAACAAGTTTTCAGGAAAAATAATCTTATCTTTGGAGAAACAAGAATATAAACAAAAACATATTCCTATGAGTATTTCTATGTAACGGTGTGAAATACATTTGTTTGGATTATTGATATCATTTATTTCAGTCATACCTTCTCGAATATCGTGAGATATGAGTCTGGAAAAAAGTAAATTTTATAGTTTTCATTAATAAGAGACGAATCTTAACCTTGTGGCCAAAAATCTGGAAAAATAGTACGTCTTATGGAGAAATAATTACAGGAATTCAAATACTGGTTGACCTATGGACTCTGATTTTTTCAGTGCCTACAAATGTGGGCTTGGAACATAATAAACATATTAGTCTTTTTAAATGTTAAAACTTTGAAAGATTTTAGAAGAGGATTCAGTTTACAACGAATGCTAAACTGAATTCTAACGGTGATTGGTTGATTTTAAAGGCATGTCAACCTGCCTAGGGTTATTTTATGCTCTAGAATCGCGTTTATTGTACGTTAATATTTACATTTTTGGTGTACTTGTTTCAGTCCCATCGAATATCTATCATTTTAAACAAAATATTTGACTCATAGATAAGACCCTAACAGATACTCCCACTCAGGATTAGAGTGGAACTCAGAATAATGGCAATGAAGTGGCACTTTATATTTCCCAAATCTTCAGAACTGTAGCCTCACTATCAAAACCAGTTTAGTGTGATATCCAGGAAACCCCTTTTATTTGGGGCCTATAACGGTTCTTCATCGAATTTCTTATCCAGTCAGCGGAAAATAAACTGCGTTGCTGCGTCAAATTTGTTGAACAAGATATGATCGGCAGTAAGTAAAGTTGGCGACCGTAGTCGAGGGCGACCAGAAGGCTCACTTTTCAATAGCTACTACACCGAGGTGTAGGGGAGGGTGCTACTCCTTTCCCTGGATTGCTCCATTTTACCCTTGATATGCACCTTATATTGCTGAGTGTTAAGCAAGGAATTATCATTTTTAAAGTCTTTGGTATGACGCGACCTGAGATTGAACCCAAGTCTCCCGGACCATTGGCGGACACTCTACCTACTAGGCAAAAGAGCTGTACTTGACATAAATGTTAACCACTCGATGACGTTAATTACGTCATACGTCCACACAAAAACATTGTACCGCGTTACTAGATAAAAATTCCGTCCATAAAGAGGAAAGTTGGAAAAAGAAAGAGCAACTAGCAATTATTGATATAAAGTCAATTATATATTGATATATAAAGCTCATGATAATGAATCACGTAATTTACCCAACTGGTAGAATGTATTCTCTTGATAACAAATGTAGTGGTGTTCAGACAAATTGTCGTTTTGAATTGGACAATAAAAAGAACACGAACAGAAATCTGTTCACCTTCATTTTATAAAATAAAAAGTTCAGTGGCAAAGAAATTGAGTGGGATAAAAACAAAAGATTCTCTCAAGATCTACAAAAACAATATGGTCCTAGGAAAGGATTAAAACATTATAAAAATTAGATTGAAGTATGCGAAAAGGAATTATATATTCGAAAAATAACATTATGTGTGTGTGCGTGATAATATATTATAAATATTATATTTATATATCATTGTATATATATATATATATGTACACACACACATATACACACACATGCATATACACACTCACACATATACACTGTCTTATAAAGTTAACATCCATAATACATTATATATATATGTACATATATATGCGTGTGTGTGTATGTGATAATATGTTACAAAGGTTATAAATATATATTGCATATATATATATATATATATATATATATATATATATATATATATATATAGTTTCATAACGTCAGCATCCATAATTCATTTTATATATATATATAGTTGCATGTATATATACATGATAAAATATTACAAAGATTATATATATATATATATATATATATATATATATATATATATATATATATATATATATAACAACATCCATGATATCTTATATATATAAATGTGTGTGTATGAGTGTGTGTGTTCTACTCTCAATTAAAATGACAAGTAAAAATTGATGGGTCGAATGGTTTGATTGATTGACAAGTGGGAAGATGAGAATAAAGTGTTTTAATTTATTTTGATTTGGCTACTTCAATGGCGTGTCAAGCTTCTGGGGTTATCTACTGCCAAAGCCAACTTTGTAGAAGTATAGTAGCGGTATGAGTTAACCCATAGCTGAGGAGAATAGGTAGTTCATACCTTTCCCCAGGATATTTATCCAAAAGTAAATATACTTGTGCAAATGGAGTTCGAATTCACTAACTATGATGTCGCATTCCCGTAAGCAACAGTACACCACGTGACCTTTGATTCATTTTGATTTATCTCTATCTTTTGAACGCTGACCACTTTTTTAAATGATTCCAGTAACTGCTAACAATATATATATATATATATATATATATATATATATATATATATATATATATATATAGTGTATATATATATATATATATATAGTATATATATATATATATAGTGTATATATATATATATAGTATATATATAGTGTATATATATATATAGTGTATATATATATATATATATATATATATATATATATATATATATATATATATATATATATATATATAATGATATAAGCGTTTTTAATTGTAAAATCTTAACCGTACTCAAGGAACGAATGCAGCGCATTATTACAATTCTTTCCAAAGTGAAAAGACCCATAAAATGCAAAACGATAAAAATTCTCTTCTGGAAGTTTCACAATTTCAATCCTGAGATGAACAAACTATATATATATAAATATATATATATATATATATATATATATATATATATATATATATATATATATATATATATATATATATATATATATATATCAAGCCACATTGTGTTTTATTATATAGCACATATTGCTAGCCATAGAAATAGGAGTAAGGATTCTTTTATCAATGACTGAAGACTCTACGTAGGAAAGAGTGTTCAATTTTAACGGCATGTGAACCCGTCTTGGGTTGTTTTATGCCTTGAGTTTCAGCAATTGCATTTATTGTGCATTCATATCTACATTTTTTATGTTCGTGTTTCATCATATTTTTTTTCTTTTTGCACCCGTTCCAATCGAATATGAATCATTTTGAAAGAGATCTATTTAACCCAAAGATGGGAACCTAACAGGTTTTACTATTTTATGTCAGAGTGTAACTGATAATGAAGGGTACCCCACATTCACCAAGTCTCCACAACTGAAGTCTCATCATCAGATTCAGTTTCATGTCATACCCTGGACACCTCTTTTTCAGTTGGGGTGGGGGTCAGCGTATTCTAAGCCCTGCTTACATGGGGAAGAAAATGATTAGAAGATGAATGTGGTGTTTATTTACGAATAAGTGATAATGATAATTTTGAAAATTGTAATGTAGATAAGAGAAAAGTAAAACTATTCTGGAATTGTAAATCATTTTACGATAACAATTCTGATGGTAATGATCTCACTAATAACAATAGAGGAATTCCTGGTCACATAATAATGATAGCTTCATGATTAAAATTATAATGCTGTTTCTATAATATGCGTAGCAGGGTCCCTAAGAGCAACAATAGTAGCGGCAGGGTTAGTGTCCATTGGATAATATAAAGAAAGCGGGGGTAAGGGAACCAGACAGAATGGCTAGCAAATATCAGTTTTGATAATGACGACAACTATTAAGTCCTATTCAAGTGGCCCAGGGAGGCAGAAAATTTGCCTGCGGTTAATAAAGAGATCTCTGATACTCTGCTTCTGTCAGTCTTTGTCTTTCGGCTTATTTATTTCTCTCTTATTTTTGGTCGTTTTCATTTATATTTAAAAAAAAAAATTTTTCTTACTTTCTTTGCACTTCTCTCTCTTTTGATTTCTATCTTTTCTCGTTATTTTTTTTTATTGATTTATTTTTTATAGTCTATTCTTATCGCAATTCATTTTCTTTCTCACTTTTCGTATTCTTTTACGTTCCTTCTCTCTCTCTCTCTCTCTCTCTCTCTCTCTCTCTCTCTCTCTCTCTCTCTCATTCTCTCTCTCTCTCTCCATTTTGTTGTCTCTCTTCTCATCCTCTTCCCACTTTTGCTTTGTCTTTCTCCGTCAGTGGCTGCCATTTTTCTGTTCAATTGCCAATTGTCCCATTGACGCACTGGAACAAACAGAAACCATTTTTAAAAGAAAGGAAAAGAAGAAATCTTCTGACCTATTAAAACTGCCGACAATTTGTTCTGATTAGTTTCATCGTTTTGTCTTGCTCTTCATCAGCTGTCGTTGCTTCAAGTCTTTTTCTATTTCTTTCATTTTAGACCAGTGCCCTTTTTCTCTATAAATATCAACTAAAAGAATCTTTTCATACTCTTACTCACTCTCTCCACCTCTCTCTCTCTCTCTCCCTCTCTTCCTTCTCTTTCTCTCTTTAACCATCTCTCTCTAACACACACAAACACACTCTCTCTTTCTCTCTCTCTTTCTCTCTCTCTCTTTCTCTCTCTCTCTCTCTTTCTCAGACTCATACACAATCTCTTCCACTCTCACAACATTACCTCTCCCTCCACACACACAAACATACATTCTCTCTTCCTCTCTAAAACCCCTCTCTCAACACACACATACACAGGTAAACACACACTCTCTCTCTCTCTCTCAGACACGTACACAATCTCTTCCTCTCTCACAACATAAACTTTCTCCCCCCCCCACAGAAACATGCATTCTCTCTGTCTCTCTCAGACACATACACTATCTGTTCCTCTATCACAACATAACCTCTCTTCCACACACACACACACATACACGGGTGTCCTCGAGGTGTAATGGTTAAAGCGAGGGTTTGCGGAATCGTAGTAAGCGGGCTCGTACTCCAGTCGCGCTATTACGTTCACTTTCGGACAAATACCCTTGGGAAAGGTATGAACCCCCTTATCCCCCCAGCTATGGGTTAAATAGTACCACTACTGTTCTTCTAGGAGAATAGCCTGGAGAATAACCTACAACGGTTGATATGCCATTAAACAAAGAAACCAAACCAAATCAAACCTCACTCGCAGACACATGTATTATCTCTTTCTCTCTCATATATAAATAACCCTCCTCTCTCTCTCTCTCTCTCTCTCTCTCTCTCTATCTATCTATCTATCTCTCTCACACACACAAACACACTCTGTCTCTCACATGCAAACATTCACTCTCTTTCTCGCTCTCTCTCTCTCTCTCTATCTTTCTCTCTCTCTCTCTCTCTCTTTCTCTCTCACATACACATCCTCAGACATGTATATGTACACACACTCTCTCTCCCACATATACAGATACCCTTACTCTCTCATAAACACTCAAACGCTCGTACTCTCTTTCTCACATGCACTATCTCTCATACGCACATACTCTCTCCTTCTCTTCCTCTCTGTCTGTCTGCCTGTCTGTCTGTTTGTCTCTCTCAACTCATGTGCATGCATACACATGACGAATATGCAACCCCCATATATATATGTGTGTGTGTGTTTGTCTGTGTGTGTGATAAAAATAAGTGCGAAAGTGGATAGATCAAATACTTCAGTCTGAAAAATTTCTTCCTTGAATAAAGAACGAAATATAACAACTAAACCCGTTGTAAATGATTTATCCACTTTTCTACTTATTTTATCATCTTGTCAGATTTACCAAAATCTGCCATTTCTCCATGTATATATGTTGTTTTTTATTTAATTTTTATACCGATTCCATAATTTCAATCACTAAAATGTAGTTTGGTCTAATCCTTTTCTGGTCAGAATTATCCAGATGATCCGTTTAGGTGAAACCTAGGTAGATTTCTTCTGACACTATATATATATATATATAATATATATATATATATATATATATATATATATATATATATATACATATGATAGATTTATATATATAATGCCATGGAATTTAATCTGCGACCCCTTGGTTTCATAAAGCTTTTACAAAACAACAATCATCAGGCAGTTAACAAAATCAAAAATGATTTTTTTTCATTTTAACTGCCTGATGATTGTTGTTTTGCAGAAAACTCCATGAAACCAATAGGTCGCAGTCTACATTCCATGGCATTAAATATATAAATCTAATATATATCTACAGCGGTTAGAGTGTTCGCCAAAGGCCCGGGAGACCTGGGTTCAATCCCAGGTCGAGTCATACCAAAGACTTTAAAAATGGAACTTGATACCACCTTGCTTAACACTCAGCATTATAAGGTACGGTTCAAGGGTAAAGTGGAGCAATCCAGGGAATGGAGTAGCGCCCTCCCCTACACCTTGGTGTAGTAGCTATCGAAAAGGGAGCCTTCGGGTCACCCTCGACTATGGTCGCTAACTTTACTTTACTTATTATTATCATTATACAATAGCTCTATCCTAGATATCGAGCACTTTCCATATTATATTGCACTTGGTTCGCCACAAATCCACAAAGTGATTTAGTGATAACCAACACTGGTTCCGGAATATAAGACATGATTTACAAGATTAATAAGAGGATTAACATTTATCACAGCTAATCGAAGTCCTTCCCCATGACTGTCCAATTAGAACTTTGTTAGTTGCCCACCACCCAGTCAAAATCAGAGATCACTGAGTGCATCATTACATCTTCATAAGTTTTCGCTTATTCAAATGTACGTCAACGATATATTTGCAACACGGTCCTTTATTCTCTATTTTCTTTTAATATCTTTCTACTATATGCAGACACACACACATACACACACACACACGCACATTCACAAACATAGGCATGCATACATATGCACACACACGTACATGCACACATACACACACACGTAAATTCACACATACTCATACATACATATACAAACACATATACGCACACATACACGTTCATATATGCATGCTTGCATATATATGTATGTATTTGTATGTTTGTGTGTGTGTGTGTGTGTGTGTGTGTGTGTGTGTGTGTGTGTGTGTGTGTGTGTGTAAAAAGAAGGAAAGAAAATTAGTATATATACACCTCGTTATACAATAAACATACGCAAATGTGTACATGAGGATTGTATGTCCGTTTCTACTAAAAATACTCATTCACTCTGAATGTATTTAGATCAATTCAGCGATAAATCTCTCTCTCTCTCTCTCTCTCTCTCTCTCTCTCTCTCTCTCTCTCTCTCGTTCTTTTTTACTTCATTTTTTACGAAAGGCAATTCCTCCTGCACGCACACACACGCTCTCTCTCTCTCTTTCTCTCCCTCTCTCTCTCTCTCTCTCTCCTCACTTTTTCTCTCGTCCTTTTTCTTTGCCATCATTTCTTTTTTTCTGCATTTTTTTACGAAAGGCAACCCCCGCTCTCTCTCTCTCTCTCTCTCTCTCTCTCTCTCTCTCTCTCTCTCTCTCTCTCTTTTCCTAACCAACAGTAAAAAGAACAACAGAAAAAAAAGCTACCGCAGCCGAGTACATAGATGGCGTCGGTTATGATAAGAGAGCAGACGATATTGTCGCCGGGCAATGATGGAAGAGCACTTTTCACGGTGCACCAAACAAAACAGAAAAACAAACGACTGACGAATCCATTGTACGCAAAATCGACGGGGTCAAAGGGCAAGTTACACGCATGCTTGGTTGGCCATATCTCTAAGGGAGCCATTACACTCGACTAATCGTGGATTCGATGCGAAGAATAAACTACTATTTCTGTAGCTTTTCTAGTCATTGGATATAACTACACATAGGCCAATAAAACTGTTAAGGGATGCAAGTGCACGCACACACACACGCACACACACACACGCACACACACACATACACATACACGTTCACATACATATGTATATATACAAAGTAAAAAGGTGGTAACCTTATTTTTTTTAAATGACAAAAATATCAATTGTTTTATATATTTTAGCAAAAACATTTCATACATTTAGCTAAATTTTGTTTAGTTATGACACAAGACCAGAATTATGGGGTACCTTGTAAAACTTGAATTCCTAAGTAATGGTCTGTCGGTTGATTTTGCCAACCGTAACACCAAATGAGGTGCCTACTCCTTCTTCCAATATTTATTTACAAAACTTAGATTAAATATGGCTCAAGGCAAGAAATATAAGGTGCCCAGTGAGAATCGAATTCACAGTCCTGCTTGTTAACCATTACACCAGGTGAAACGCCCAAAATAGTTATTTACCCAGCTTTGCTTAGTTGTGGCACAAAGCCGGAAGAGTGAGGTGCTTAATGAGACTCCAATCTAGCTTGTAAGCCAATACACTACAGGTGACGCCAAAGTTATTTACTTAGTTCAACTTAATTGTGGCACAAGGCCAAAATTATGAGGTGCTTAGTGAGAATCGAATTCACTAACAAAGGTTTGCTAATCTAGCTTGTTAACCATTACACCACATAGGGTGCCCTCTCCTTTATTTCGTAGGCCTGTTGACGTAAATGAACAATATGTGCGAAAATGTTCATGCAATTTTCGGATATTCTTGTGTCCTTCATCAGTGTAAACAGTTTTTTGTTTTCCTTTTATTTCGTACTCTGACCTGCAGGAAGTTTATTTGCTGAATAGTCTGGTCTTCCGGTTAGGATTAGATAATTGGTTTTGTCTTAAAATCTCCAAGAAATTTATGTCTCGTTTGTACATATGTCATTTCTCTGTAGAAGCAAACTTTAGCCCCTTGCACAATTCCCAGTGGATCCAATTGTAGCAGCTTTTGGACAACTTCCGGACTAGTTTCCTGATTATGTAGTTTGCTGTTTCTTCTTCTTCTTCTTCTTCTTCTTCTTCTTCTTCTTCTTCTTCTTCTTCTTCTTCTTCTTCTTCTCTATCTCTCTATCTCTGTCTCCACGTAGCCTACATTTTCTATTCTCTTGGGTCTTATCAATTTTCGTTTTTAGATAACTATATCTTACTGAGTTTTTTTAGGCTTATATAAATGATTATGTTTCTCTTATTTTTATTTTCATTATTATAAGTATTATCATTGAATTAAAGAGCTCCCTCGGCGGGCATCAAGCTCGATATCAGATCATTTTTTAAAAATCTACATTATAATTAATTGCATATGAATAAAAACTTACTAGTTGTATTTTAGGATTAACCTTTAGAGTTATCTCCCTTTAAAAATTATAACGAGTGAAATTGGCGTGATTAAAGAACCCCACCCTGTTATTGAACTGCTAATTCGATTGGAAGTTGTTTCATTCTCGAAGAGCATTTTAACGTCATTGCCCGAACAAAGATCTCGCTACGATGTCCTATTTTTTGTCGGATACTTTAATATGCATCAAATAATCGAATCATTGCAATATAGATCGATGGTATGTGTGAGTGTGCCTATGTTTGTATAAATCGAAGCAAACATCATTAATTTATATATATGTATATATATATATGCGCTCGTGCGTGTATGTATATTCGTCTGTTGGTTTCTGTGCTTTTAATCAATATATGTTACATCGAAAATGATGTTAGGTTTACCCGTATTTCTTTCCTTTGAGTTCGTTGTTCTAAGAGGGAATTGAACTTTCATTTTGTTTGATATGCCCATTCCACTTGGCCTGTAATTGGATAAGACTTGCATTCTCTTTTCTGATAGCAATATATATATATATATATATATATATATATATATATATATATATATATATATATATGGAATCCTACAGAAGATATAAAACTCAAGTGTTTGGAATGCTAGAAATGATGAGGCTGCAGCCCATATGAAATAATTAGACTGAACAATCGAGTTGGCTTGGAAAAACATTGTTTTCTTCTCACAAACACACACATACGAGCAAACACACGCATACACAGACAGAGACACAAACACAGACAGAAACACACACACACACACACACACACACACACACACACACACACACACACACATAAATGTATATATAGAAAATAAGTAAATATAAAGCTATGGAAATTTCTACTTAGAGTTTCGCACCATGAGGCGATCGTCAATTAACTAAAGATAATTGAAGGATGTTTAAATGGCCCCAGTAACATATACATATGCATATACATATGCGTGTGTGCATGAGAGAAAGAGAGAGAGAGAGAGAGAGAGAGAGAGAGAACGCACCCTGAGACGCTCAAGGTACAAAAATGTGGTCATCGAACCTGCTCAATTATATATTTATTTTGGGGCATAAAAATAAGTATGTCCCTCGATACACATACACACACACACACGCGCGCATATATATGTGTGTGTGTGTTTGTATCTTCGTGTGCGTGAATGTGTGTTCGGGGTGGATCAGATACAGTCAAAATTGATGATAGAAAACCATTGCTTTTTTTGTGCGTAATTCATTTAACCACCCTATGACTTTTACTTTATATATATATATATATATATATATATATATATATATATATAATTCAGTTAGTCACCCTATGACTTCTACATTGTATTTCTATACATATAATGATCATAAGAAACTACGTTGAACACACTATTACTCTATCCTGAAGATTGATTTGCCATCATTCAAATCAGTTACCGTTGGAAATCCCCTAAACAAACAGAGAATCCGACCATTACCTTTAAGTTAAATACTAGTCAAAAATACACTTATAATATTTACATCCTACTGTAAAAACAGATTCAAAATGTTGGAAACACGATTAATAAAAACTAGAAAACCCACTCTCAGCAACATTTCTTTTGATCATGCCCACAATGTTTTGGCCGTGTTTGACAATTAAAACTTCTAAATTTACAATAAGCAAAAGCTCACTTCTTATGAGTCAATATAAATTTGAATACTAGAAACAGCATGTTGATTGGAGAAGTTTCAAGAACATTCGTTTAGAATGAGTGACTGTTTTGCCTTAAGCACTAGGAACGAATGATGATTTGTACAATTCCTTCATACGTTTAAATTGTCCTGGTAAAGAGCTCAATGTTTGTGTTTTTTCTTAATGAAAGTACACACATATATATATATATATATATATATATATATATATATCGACAGAGCAATCAACAAAGACTTCATCAAGTGATGACTCTGAAGTCAGGCATGGTATTGTAGCAGAAGAATCATTACCACTAACCCAGGGCGCCCTGGTTATAACTTACGATACCACCAGGATTTGGGGGTTTATGTTACAGTGGTCGAATACCAAATTCATGCAGCCTTTGCCTGGTCTTGGAGCTTCTTGTTATATTTTCATTATTATGCTAGGACAAGCCGAGTTCAGGCAAATATGCAGTGGTTGAATAAGTAATAAGACCTTTGCCTTTTTGTACACATTGCACCTGCTGCTTCCATTAATGTACCCAGTCAATCATTAAATCAATGACGTAAACTTATATATATATATATATATATATATATATAAAAGATGTAGAAAACGGAAAAGTAAGACCCGGTAAAACTTACGACTCAAAATTTCACGGCCATTATCCTCAGATAAGCTAAAAATCAACACACACACACACACACACACACACACACACACACACACACACACACACACACATATATATGTATATATATATATATATATATATATATATATATATATATATATCCTATGGTCTCTACAGGATTGTAGAATAACTTTATGTTGAGCATACATTGTGAATTCTAAAAACGTACCTTTTTTTCATTCACGTCTCGTCAGATAATCTCCTGTCACTTGCTTGTCAGGGAGTTTCTCTGATAAGACGAAACACAAAAAAAGCTCCTTTTTTTACAACTTACAATGTATGGTCTACCTGAAGCTATTCTAATATATATATATATATATATATAGTGTCCCAAAGTAATCATTAATATAATGCGTCGTATCTCTGTAAATGATTATCTTTCTTTTTTTTTTTTTTTGGCAACTCAGTGAATTAAATAAATCAACGGAATAACGTAAGAGAAAGCGAATTGAAAGAGACTGGCTCCAAGAAATAATTAAACTTTAGTAAAATTGCCATCGAAGGAAACTTATTTTCTCTTTTGCTCTTTTCTTCTTCTTAAATCGATTTATAAATAAAATAAGATCATAAAATTAGAGAGGATAACGGACTAAACTTACGATGCGTTATATGTTGATCATCTTTATTTTCATTGTCAGATTATCATCGTTCTTATATATTCTCATCTTCTTTTTCCTTTTTTTCTTCGCCGCCATCTTTGTTTACTTTCCCTTACAATTTTAATTTCTTTTCTTTTGGCTTCTCAACATTTCATTTTAATAAATAAATCTATCTGGTTGAATTTATTTCGAGCGTTGGTCAATGAACGAAGCGTTTGATGAAATGTTTCTTGAAATTTTTCGTCAATATTTGTTTTTATTAACAGAATAAATTGTCGAAGTTGTTGTGGCAATTTTCGCCCCAAACACTATATTTCAAGCATTAAGTTCTGAAGAGAATTAATCTACAAAACTTTTTTTTCTTTTACTTTCAATATTTTCACAGTATTTTTATCAGAGTGAAAAAAATTAACAAAAATGTTGCATGGATGACCGTCAGAGACACAACGAGTCTGAGAGGAAATCCTATTAATACTAGGGCGAGTCAAATGTTTTGCTCTATTTTGGTACGAACTACTTTGCGGTACATATATCACATGATAGGTCCCCTCTACGATTGTTAGTATCATGATAGATGGTGCGCTGACACGTTGTACCTTGCTTAACACCGTGTATGATTTGAAATTCCCACAAAGGAATGCGCAACATTGTCTAAATCGGGATCTTATGCTTTACGAGTTTTAACTGGGTCATAATATCGCAGAAGCAAGAAAAAATATTTATTGTGATAAAGATGAAGGCTCAGTTGATTACAGCACAGTAACCAGATTGTTCAAGAGGTTTTGCATATGTTGCAAGAACCTTGATGTTCAAACAAGGTCAGGCAGGCTTAAAAGCGGGGATTCTAAAATCGTGCTCAAAACTATGGAAGCAAATCTGTCGAGTAGCACTCGAACAGGATGGGGTGGGCTCAGCATCTCTCATTCTAGTGTGGCTCATCACCTTATGACCTCGGTAAATCCGGTGAGTAACACTTGGAGAGGATCAGGCGAGCTCGGTATCTCTCATTCTAGTGTGGCTCATCACCTTATGACCTCGATAAATCCGGTGAGTAACACTTGGAGAGGATCAGGCGAGCTCGGTATCTCTCATTCTAGTGTGGCTCACCTTATGACCTCGGTAAATCCGGTGAGTAACACTTGGAGAGAATCAGGCGAGCTCGGTATCTCTCTTTCTAGTGTGGCTCATCACCTTATGACCTTGGTAAATCCGGTGAATAACACTTGGAGAGAATCAGGCGAACGCTGCATCTCATCACCTTCATGACTTCGTCAAAAGCATCAATAGCTGTTGATTCCCTAGTCAGCTGGGGCTGTAGAATACACCGACTGCGCCTCTGCAGAGGGATACGACCCCACACACGAGTGTACTGGATATGACACTAAACAATCTGATGGTGAGGTTCTAGTGCTGCAGGAGTTTGTGGGAATGCAGAGCACATCTTCATTGCCATCCCTCTCGGGTCCACTCTACCCAGAGTGGCAGCGCCTGATAGAGCCCAATCTATGGGTCAAATAGAACTAAACTATGTACTAATGCTAAACTGAATTACTTGAAGTAGGACTGTTTTGACATGTAAATTGCGTGCTTATGCTAAACTTAATTGTTCAAATTAGAATTGTTTTGACATTTAACTGTGTGTAAACAAAAACTTATGCTAAACTAGATTTTCTGAATAAGAATTGTTTGACTAAACTGAATAGCTTAAAATAGAAATGTTTTTTGACAATTAAACTGTGTACTCATGCTAAACTGAATCGTTTGAAATAGAACTAATTATTTGTTTAAAAATGGATTTGGCATTAAATAACCTACAAAGATTGATATGCCATAAACCCAAACAAACAAACGTTGTTTTACCAAAATTCTGCAAAATCTTTGACTCGTCGTAGTAGTTTATTTTGTTTTATTTCTTTGACATTGTTGTTTGAAGATTTTTTTTTTGTTTTTTTTTTTTTTTGTTTTGTTTTGTTTTTTCTCAAAATCAAATTTTTTTCTGGATATGTACTTTTATGTTTTGATCGATATTTGTGAGATTAGATTTTGTCTTTATCAAACTGTTTCCTTCTGTGAACTTTTTTTCTTCACCCAATTCTGTTTACCATCACGTGATAATAGATTCAATTTTCCCGATTTTCCCAATGTCTGACAAATGACAGCATTCATCCCATTATGTAAATAAGTTATTGAATATCCCTTGTTTTATTTATGATATAAATAAGGCTGCATCATGTCACGCAAATGTGATTTTCACTTACAGATAAGAAATCTAGTCCAGCATAAGTGTGGCTAGGGCAAAGGATACCGAACTTTTTTAGACCCAATTTTTTCCAATGTAGATATCATTGCAGAACGAGGAAAGTTTGGGTAACAGGGCCAAAGCCACTTCGTTTACCAAATATGGGCATTTTTATAAGGTGAAAAACTCGGTAAGGGTAACTTGAAGTCGAACTTTTCTCATTCGCCAATGTTACCTGCATCGATAAAATAAGTTTTAAAAAACTTCGACTTTGATTTACCCTTTCCGCGTCTTTGACCTGAACTTTTATATTCTTGTCTATTAAGTAAGAAAATCTTTTTTTGTTGTTGTTGGAGAGAGATAGTGTGCTTGCCAGTAACTAAATCCCGACTAAAAAAAATTTGCTTTAAGAAATATCTAAACGCTGATTTGGTAGAAATTTACATTTTACATTCACAGAAATGTACTAATTGCTACGCACTGGAATTAGAGTCCACCTATTGCAGTGGCTAACGTGCTGGATTGTCACATTGTAATTAGAGAGTTCGAACTCTAGTCGCACTATTACGTCTACTTTCGGGCTAATATCCTTGGGAAAGTCACGAACCCTTTATCCCCGCCCAAGATACATGTTAAATACTACCACTACTGTCCTTCAACCAGGATACATTTGGCATGGAATAACGCACGGAGGTTGATATGCCATTAAATGAAGAAACCAAACCAAATCGGACAGAAAAGAATTAAAATCCTAGTTATTCATTTTGGCCTTCCACAGTTCACATAGAAGGCGGCGCTAAGCGAAACACTTATCGTAGACAATGAACTCGACGACCCGAATTAAAATCTAAGACGAAGTTGTTTGTGTTTTACTTCCTGCAATTCCCCTTGAGAAAGTCATGAATCCATCTGTTCTCACCAGCTATGGGTAAATAGTTGAGCAGAATAGACTTTTCAAACTTTGCTATAGCAACTAGTCAAGGAGTAGTAAAAATCCTGAATTCAAACCAGCAGTGCTTTAGGCATTATTCCTGGACGGGTTGGCATGCCCTTTAAATCAATCAATCAATTAAACAAGTTAGAGTGAAACAAATCAATTTACTTTATTAGTTGCAGATCTAATAAAATATTTTTAATATATTAATTTCTGATAGTTCTTCCCGTCAGGTATGTTGGGATTACAGATAGCGTTCTGATTATCGATGCTGAAAATAAAATCGTCGAAATTTGAATTCGGCTCACCGATTTCATTAGAGCCAAATCTGATTTATTATTTTACTTAGGAAGACAAGAGATAAATTCATATTTTTCTCAATGTCATTAGTGAGAAGTGAACTTAATCGACAAGTCCAATAGGACAAATATAAATTCAAATCGAAAAGGTGAAAATCCCCAAGGCAGTCCAACATCATTTTGGCAAAGCTGCTAACTTATATTGGCCCTCTCTCTCTCTTTCTTTGTGGCGTGACTTGATGCGGGGGTAACTGCAGACATTCCAAACTACTTGTATCCTCATCTAGGCGCAGATCAATAATCTTGCTGGAATACCGCATACCACAGAATATCCTCTGAAAACAAGACTTATGACTTTGATTTTAAGCGTACAAAATATTTTTGTAGTCAGTCGGAGAAAGACTATTTCAATAATCATAACTCATATTGGGCATTTTTGTTTGTTTTGAATGTCTATATTTATTGAAACAAGGAACACTTCAAAATTTTGTGGAAATTTCTGCTAATGAACACCGCTAGAGTCAAAAATGAGTGATGATATATATATATATATATATATATATATATATATATATATATATATATATATATATATATATTTCTTTAAGAAAAAACAAAAACCGGTCACATTAGGATTATAAATTTATTTCCATCCTGTTAACTGGACCGAATTATGGAATTACTCCCAACTCCGGTTTAACTTGACCGAATAATAGTATATATATATATATATATATATATATATATATATATATATATGTGTGTGTGTGTGTGTGTGTGTGTGTGTGTGTGTGTGTGTGTGTGTGTGTGTGTGTGTGTACCTGTGTGCTTATGTTATATAACGTGTAAAACGCTTGTACTTTTAGTCGGAAGATGTAAATTTTGAAATGGTCAAAATGAGCAGTGGTTCCTTGTATATTCTCATAATTCATATATCTTAAATATCGAAAAATAAGGAGGCGCGCTTAGAGTAATGGTAATCTTCGTAGGAAATGGAATTAGTGATTCGAGGTAAAGTTTAAGGGCAGGTCTGTTTGCATTTCCTTTCGTGCTAATGCCATTGGAAAAGGAATGAATTCATCCTTTTTCCATCCACCCAATCAATGTGTAAACAGTTGGGTAAACTTTGTTCTTTATCATCGGTAATAGGAGAAAGAAAACTTTGAATTCAAACCAGCTGTACTCCGATTTAGAAATTGAGCTTGTGTCACATCCTGCCCTCTGGCTAAGATGATGGGTAAAAATATGCATATCGAATATAGACAATAGTAATTACAGTTAATGAATAGCAAGAGGAAATCAGCGTATATATATTAGTACCCAATAAGGTACTATAAGCAATCTGTGTCAGATTAAGATAAAGATAATTGACTAATATTTATAGCAATCTTCCTTTTGAAATTTCAAAGGCACAAACCTAATTTGTGCAATTGGCTTTTTATTAGTTGAAGAAAGCATCCTTAAAGCAAAGACAGTCATTGTTATTTGGCATAAAACTGAACATTTTCAAATCCAATACATATTTGTATTATATATATATATATATATATATATATATATATATATATGTGTGTGTGTGTGTGTGTGTGTGTGTGTGTGTATATAAGCATATTCTGTTAAAGACCGTGGAGTATTTTCTTTTGAGGATCTTTTAGTGAAGACGTTTAAGTCTTATTTTCCTTATGTTCCTCCCAACAGAATGACCCAAATATATACTAAAAAAAACAAGAAACATTCTAAAAAAATATAAAACCTCACCGCAACACACCGCAAAAAATAATCAAATACAACCTCTGAGGACAACCAGTCAAATGGTAGAAAGCACTTGGGTCAGTATGGGACACTTTCTTCACCAGATCGACCCAGACATATGGAAAATAATGGGAAGACTTAAAGATCTTCACTTAAAGATCTTAAATACTCTGCGGTTTTCATCTGAATTTGATTAATGATTTGCTACCTAAGAACACAATATATATATATATATATATATATATATATATATATATATGTGTGTGTGTGTGTGTGTGTGTGTGTGTGTGTGTGTGTGTGTGTGTGTGTGTGTGCTGGTTTATTTTAAACTTGAAGTTTCAAACAAGAATATCGGCTTGTCAGCGGGACTTAGAATACGCTGACAGTATCCCCTACAGGGGGTATAAGATGCTCTCCTCCCAAAAAAGGGTGTCCTGGTCATAACACTATGCTGCATTTGATAGTGAAACTCCAGTTCTGGAAATTTGGGGAGTTTGAAGTATTCCTTCATTGCTCTTACTCCCAGATACACACTGACCCATGCGTAATGTCAGAGCACCACATATGAGTCAAATAAATCAGTTTTAAACTTATTCGATAAGACCGAGTATAAATTAAAACAATTCAGAACACTTAAACAATTACAGAAGTATTGTTAATATAAATATTCAATGAACGTGATTCCCTAATCTCTAAGCATAAAATAACCCTTGACGGATAATATGCCTTTAAACCATTCAATCAAGGTGATATTTTATTCAAAGTTGAAAGTAAAAAACAAACAAAAAAAGCAAGAAAATAATTAATTGAAAACTAGATTGGAACCCATTTGTTCTTTTATCGCCTCCAGACTCCCCAGGGTTCCTCGCTGAGTAATTATTGAGCTTTATAAATGAAAGAAATGTATATTTATTGATTTTTTTAATATGTCTCACAAATATCGAACAACAATTGGTATTTTTTGTTTAAATTTTTTTTGTATTGAATTGTTCAATTGTTTCTGCTATTACGCATATTTTGTGAAGGCTAAATAGCTTTGAGTTGATTCTTAAATTTGGCAATGTTGTTTGCAAAATTTTAATGTGCTTAATATTAGATAAGTCGATTTCCATATTTAACATACTGAAAAAACCTTACATGTAAATTTTTAAATACTTTTTATCCCAACAGATAAAATTTAAAAACAGAAATTTTAATTTTCTATTGAAGTTTTTGCTTTTGGCTTTGCCTTGTCCTCAGAAATTTAATCTATCATCAATTGCTTCTGTGATTCGGCTTCATTTAATAACGACGTAAAACATTTCCTCTTCAAAATAAACATTTCTAAAAGTTTGTCAATTAAAGTGTTAAAATCATTACACATATATGAAGCTAACATTTTTCCTTTGTGAAAACAAGATTTATCTTTAATTTGTAATCATTTTCATTAAAACATTGCAAATTATTATGATGGTCACCATTTTCTGTTGTGCGTACAAAACTATGACGTCATAGCAGAACTAACTGTTTTGATTTCTGTTTTTTAATGCAAAACGTCTTCTTCTGTTTCTCAAAATTCATAAAAACAAAAACATTGAAATTCTTCTCCTTACACTCCATCCCCCAATCATCTAAGTAACCAAAAAGCATAAAATGACATACTGACTTACAAACATTTTCACAGATACAACTAAAGCTATGATATTAATTTCGCATTCATTTCTATTTTGTAAGCAGTAGACGATTCGTGTAGCCATAGGTTTCATTTTGAAACAGCGTTCCTCATATTTCTATTCATCAATGAATAAAGGGTTTTAATTAGCATTCCATAGTCATGGCAAAAATTTGGATGATTAGAAAAGGGTGTTTAAGCTCGAAGTTAAAACATTTTAAATACATATTTCTCATAAAAATTTCGCCATTACAGGTAATTTTTGCTGGTGAGAGTTATATATATATATATATATATATATATATATATATATATATATATATATATAGGTAAATTATCGTCTAAATTACGCAAAAATGAAAATAACACAGATATCTCGCTTTATCAGATATATTAACCAAAATCACATGAAAATCTCTAGAAATACTATGGATTAAGTTTATGCAAAGAAATCGCCATTAGCTTCAGCCACGGCCTCTGGCAAACTTCGAAATCTCCAAACCTTTCCGACAATCTCCTTGTTTAAATTGGTGTAGACTGCCGTTAAGCTCGCTTTCAGTTGTACTTTGGTGTTGCACAGAGTTTTGTTGGCCTCTCGCTCAATCACGTTTCACACATGATAATCATGGGGATTGCAATTTGGAAAGTTAGGCAGCCAGATATTACGGGTGATATGGTCGCAGAAATGTTCTCACAACCACGACTTAGTCCACCGACTGGTGTGGCATGGCCCAGAGTCCTAATGCCAAACGTAAGGTCTTCCAGCAACCACGTTGTCGATCCAGAACAACACTTCCTTTTCTAGGTATTTCATTTTAGCCTCTATGTTGAGTCTGAGGCTATGTAGGAAGATGAATCGTAACAAAACGTCACCACCGCTAGCGGCCAACCCAAACACCATGATGTAGACTAGGTGTTTGGTTTTCATTAATATGAATATGAATCTGTCCTCAGATGGGCACTCAAATACTCTGATATCTTTCTATTGGAGCTTCTGTGGTGAATTCTACCCTGTATACTATGCTTTGTTCAAATTTCCGGAGGAGGGAATTGTATCATGGTACAGGTTTCTTTACAGTGTCCAACTGATTCTAGTTTATTGCATCATAGACAAAACTAGAAATAAAAACAGCGCATATGCGAAATTATTAATTCAAAATTGCGATAATCTACTCACGGCATCCTATATATATATATATATATATGCGTGCGTGAATTTTAGTAATATACGTATAGTACAATACTGCAAAAAGATAAACTGGGGAAGTGGAAGGAAAGTCATAATATATCAATTTTATTATATATATATATATATATATATATATATATAAAGTCATCCACAGAAAAATCTGTTTCGATCTATCTGAACTCATCAGTGTGGTTAGACAAACTAGCTTCCTGTAGCTGGGATCGAAACCCGGTTGACTTAAACGCCAATCCAAGCCACGAGGAAACAGTAGCAACGAAGTAAATTTTAAACGGTATATCTATAAAGTCATCCACACTCACACACACACATACACACACACACACACACACACACATATATATATATATATATATATATATATATATATATATATATATATATATATATATATATATATATATATATATATATATATATATATATATATATATATATATATATATATATATATATATATAGTCTGCTAGCCTAAATCATAACTTTTACCTATCACAACAATTTTGCTGCAATGATAAAATGACCTAAGGTAATAACCCCAAATTTAAAATTACTTTTTCCTGTCGTGGTTTGCTGAGTATTTACAAATCTTAACATAAATAGATTACTAAAATGAATTGTTTAGTAGGTATAACAAATTGTAGGTATGAGTCTATAGTCACTCTCTTTTAGAATCCCATACTCTTTGCTTTTTGGAGCACAGAAAATCAACATCAAACAATCAAATAGATTTGGTAGGCATAGTTTGCTTACATCAAGAGTTTTTCGTCTTTTCAAAAACTTAGAAGTTACTCACCATAGATAATCTAGATAAACTTTGTCTATAAGATAAATTTTAATCATTATCTTATTATTCGAAACTATGGAAGATATTTAGTACTTTTATTCTTATATCTTTAAATATTCACAAATACTTTGGGGCTGAAATTTTTGCTTGATTTTTAACTAAAGAACAAGTTTAATGACATTGCCGGAAAAAAGTTCCAAGGTTCTATCCCGCCGTTGATTTCCTATACTGATCTTGCAAGCTGTTGTGAGTTTAATGCTCACCAGGTTTCTACTGATATAGCACCGAACCAAATTAAGCAAACCTTATCAAATATGTACATGCAAATAAAAATCATAAAGAGAAAAGAGTTTCACAAAATGTAATCAAGATTAATAGGTGAGCCAAGTTTTAAACAAAACTAGTTCCTAATTCTGTAACTATAGATCTTTCGGGTATTCCTCAGATATTGAGATACAAAAAGGCAGATTAAAACAGTGAGAGGAGAGAGAAACGGGGAGAGAGAGAGAGAGAGAGAGAGAGAGAGAGAGAGAGAGAGAGAGAGAGTGCATGTTTGTATGTGTGGCTGATTTACAGATTAACTTATATTGAAAATCTTAAATATCAATAAAGACTTTAATATTGATCAAATTATAGGGAAAATAATCGAACAGATATGAGTAGAAGAAATGGTAGATACGAAGGAGATAGAATTTTATTATCAGCAACCGAAATAAAATGACGTTTCCATGTCCAACTCATTCTGCAGAAAGAAATTTCGCATACAATTATTCTATTGCTTTCCTTTACTGTAAGTTTTCAATATATTTGGAGGGAAAGATCGCTTATTGTTACATAAAAAACTTGACGATCAAGTCACACTAAAAGCAGCGGTTCTCACTAGTTCACAAGAGGTTAACCGGCGGTGAGCTTGTTCAATCACAAGGTCAATTTTTAAGCGGAGTTTAACAGGTTTGAATTCAGAGTTTTCCTTCTCCTAGACTAGTAGCCTCACCAAGGCGGAAGAATTCAGTCTGCCCTACTATTTACCTATAGCTGGAGGGAGAATAATTGGATTCATACCTTTCCCAAGGGTATTAGTGCTATGTGAAATGCAATCAGTCTGTCCAAGACTTACTTAATAGCAATATATAAAGGTACTTCCTAGAATATTAAAAAGGAAAATTAGTATCTATTTGTTTTCCCGTATTTAACAGCAACACCACTATCGTTTTGAAACGATAATCATACATACATACATACATACATACATACATACATATATAGATAGATAAATAAATAAATGGATAGATATATGAAAAGAGGAAGACTCCCGAAAGCATATTTTCGCTATAAGGTACCTTCATCAGAAAGTTTATTTAATAAGTAAAAAGTTTGCTCGTGATAAAGAAAGGCGTGCCGCTCTTATATATATATATATATATATATATATATATATATATATATATATATATATATATATATATATATATATATATATATATATATATATAAACCAAATACTATATATATATATATATATATAGTAATGATGAAGCTATACTTATAACAAAAATGGCAAATCAATTTTCAGTATAGTCTTTTTTTTAACCTCAGATTTTATTTCATATATATATATATATATATATATATATATATATATATATATATATATATACATATATAAGTATTGCCCTTAGCACATATATGAAGTGGTAAATTAAAACAATTGATTAAGGTGAAGATTAACTTCTGATGTATATCATACCGTATATATATATATATATATATATATATATATATATATATATATAGTTAGGGAATGTCTGCGTGAATATTATCATCAATAAAATAGCTTACTATATCAATAAATTAAGAGTATTCAATATCAGTGATAAACCATATATATCTACGTTAAGATAGGATAGACAATGGGTTTAGTGGTTGCATAGGCGATACTCACTGTTACCAAGCACAGTTCATCTGTGACTAACACTATTCTAACACTCACTCACACACACACACACACACACACACACACACACTCACACACATATATGTGTGTTCGTGCGCACGCACGTGCGTGTGTGTATGCACAGAAACAGATTTTGGTTAGTTTATACTTAGCAATAATAATAATAATAATAATAATGATAATAATAATAAGCTCAGTATTACTAAAATAGCCTAAGATATTTATCAGAGTCTTGGAGACCTGTGTAGATTTGCTGTCTCCTCGACCTCAGTGAAAAACCGTTATTAAACCTGGTGTTGAAAAAACAGAAAGGAGTAAATTAATAATAATAATAATAATAATACAGGGAAATAAGGAGACGATTCAAGAGAATTGAATTAATAAGATGAAGTATACAAATCTTTTTCCTTGGCTTTTGGTTGTAAAACTATTCAATTTTTCTTCCTAATATGACTTGCATATAAGCCGAAAAAGGAAGCAAATGTGAATGAAATTTCCCCATAAATATGCAAGTAAATTTTCCTAAAATTAAAACGGACAAATGTTACAGACATATGCATGCACATAAACAGAAAACAAATTTTATTAGATGCAACATCTATATCTATCTATACCTATCTATATATTTATATTACATATATATCTATTTATCATATTATATCTATTATATTTCTTTATATATATATATATATCTATCTATCTATATAAGACGACCGAAGACGACTCTTAACTCAAACTTAAATAACGTTATCGTTTCTTCTGCACTTCAGGGGGTCCAAGACTATCAGGGATTACTGCTCCGGTCGCTCTCTCAGTGGGTCGCCTGGTAGACAGAAAAAGGAATCGAGGCAGGCCCCACCTGGTGAGTAAGTTCGGCAGCGAGCAGGCGGAAAGGGAGGCAACCTCTTATAAATCTTTCTACTTAAAAGTGTCATCAACAATTAATATATAAACTATATTTCACACTCGGCATGCATACACTCACACACTCATTTTAAAAAGATGAAAGTAAATATACAAATAAAACCACACACGTCTCTGACCCAATATAACTTCATTTAAGAAGTAAAAAAATAGAGAGAAGAAAAACTGTACTTCTAAAAACGAAAATGACTTGGCTATAAAATTTTGATATACAAAAGAGAAGAAAATGTAAAAGAAAGAGAAAAGAAAACTGAAAAACTACAACGATAACATCCCTTAAACTGCAAAAGGAAATAGGCAACATCTTGCTTTCCTTTATCAACCTGAAAACAACCAAAGACGATCTAAGGAACTTTTTAAAAAAAAAGGAAAACCCATTTTTGCTTCTATACAAAAAAAAATTAAAAAAACGACAAAAGGAACAAATTATTGATAAAAAATAAAAGTCAGTTTTTAGTCAAAAAGAAAAATATAAACAAAAAAAAAAAAAGGAGAGACGAATACAAGAAGACGTTTTGAACATTTTTATTGCAAAGACTAGAAACCTTCTCCATTTGCTCTCTGTCTATTTTCATATATTTGTGGGTTTTTTTTAAATATTCTCTTTCGTTAAAATTCTTTTCACTCTCAGACTCTCTGTATTTGGCAGACTTACAGATTTTAAAATATCAAAAGACATTCATTTAAAATTTGTTTGAATTTGAAGAATTTTAAATTTCAAGAGTATACAATATCCTCAAAATAAAAGAGAGAAATATAAAAAAGAAAAAAAACGGGAGGGTTATTGTTCAAAATTTTTTTTAAAAATCGAAAGATTCAGAAAACCCAGTGGATAACAAGGACTTCCTTAATATTGTCCGCCATCTTGGAAGAAAGAGGGGATATAAATATTCAAGAAATTTGTAAAAACAACTGACAGACAGAATAATCCCTCCTGAAAGGAGAGAACCAGCGCTAAGAGGAAACGGTTCCGCATTTGTATAAAAAACAAAAAAGTTTTGAAAAAATCCAGTTGAAATTGAACAAAAACTCGACTAAATAAACTTCAGCTTTTTCTTGCTGTATATTTGAACCAATAATCGTCCATAATAAACAAATAGAAATACTGCTACCAACAAATCTGAGTAAAAACAAATCTATTTCAAATATTAAAAATGGAGTTCGTTCAAGTTCTCAAAGATAAATCCTTCGAATTAATTGACCGTGCTAATGCCAAAATTCATGAACCTGACCAGCAACGACGCCTCGTTCTAATCATTGTGTGTGTTGCTCTCTTACTGGACAACATGTTGTATATGGTCATAGTACCTATTATTCCCAACTACTTACGGAGTATGAACGTCGGTGGAAGTGACATTCCAGTGACTACTACGAAGGCCCCAATTCGTTATAACAAACTATGGCGGAATGCGACAGGAGCTAACACTACCGGATCTTGGTACACAGCCGTAGCTTCAACAACTATTCTACCTCCTCCACCCCACGATTACGGAAATGAAGGAGGAGCCATCGGATTCCTGTTTGCATCTAAAGCCATTCTTCAGCTGATGGTCAATCCTTTTACTGGCGCACTAATTGATAGAATCGGATATGACATGCCTATGATGATTGGACTCATAATTATTTTTTTATCGACAGCTGTTTTTGCATTTGGTGAAAGTTATGGTGTTTTGTTTATGGCACGAAGTCTTCAGGGTCTGGGTTCAGCCTTCGCTGATACATCCGGACTGGCTATGATAGCTGATCGCTATACAGAAGAATCAGAGAGAAGTCGGGCATTGGGTATTGCCCTCGCTTTCATCTCCTTTGGCTGTCTTGTAGCGCCTCCCTTTGGTGGGATTCTCTATGAATTGGCTGGAAAAATCGTTCCGTTTCTATTCTTAGCCACTGTTTCTCTTATTGATGGATTTCTTTTACTTCTAGTGATGAAACCAGTACGAAGTCAGAGATCAAAGATTCCTGAAGATCAACGAGTTAAAGGTACACCGATCTATAAACTCTTGATGGACCCATACATTGCTAACTGCGCTGGAGCTCTTGCTATGGCCAACGTTTCTCTTGCATTTTTGGAACCGACTATTTCTCTGTGGATGAAAGATACGATGGATGCCACGGAATGGGAAATGGGATTCATCTGGCTGCCAGCTTTCTTACCTCATATCGCTGGTGTTTACATTACAGTCAAATATGCAGAGAAACACCCGAATAAACTGTGGATGTTGGCCGCCGGCGGCCTGGCAATGGAAGGGGTTTCTTGCTTCTTCATCCCGTTTGCAACAAAATTTGCCGTTTTGATTTTACCAATCGCTGGTATATGCTTTGGGATTGCGTGTGTTGACACAGCCCTACTGCCAACGCTTGGCTACCTCGTAGATACGAGGCACGTTTCCGTTTATGGAAGCGTATACGCTATCGCTGATATATCTTATTCGCTTGCTTACGCCATCGGTCCAATTGTGGCTGGTAGCATTGTACATTCCATAGGCTTTTTGGCGCTGAACATTCTTATTTGTATTAGTAATATCCTCTATGCACCAGCCCTTTACTACTTGAACAAAGCCTACCAATATACCCCCTTTGAAAATGAGGAGATGAAGACACCGGTCACTGAGAACCGGGGTCTGTATAATGCCGAAGAACGACAGAACCAGCAATACTCCAGTTATGGTGGTGGTGAGACCACGGAAAAGAGTGCTGAAATTGACAACAGCATGAATCTCGAGATGAGTAAACCCAAAACCCAATGGGGTGGACAGGACAACAGCTACCACAGTAGCGGAAATTACAATACCAACGGTTACAATATTGACGGTGGTGATCGATATGGTGAAGAAAGATATACTCGCTGGGAACAGCCTTAAAGTAGGAATAAAGATATGAAACAGAATGTTTCAAGAACAAAGATTAAACAACAATCTAAAAACATTTTTTTTCTTTTTTGCGCAAAAAAAAAAAATAAATAAATAAATCAAAAATTAATTACAAATCTTTAAAACAAGTTCAATCATTGGTTTGACTAATTTTTAAGTAATCCTTATTATATAATGAATAAAACATGGAAGTGCACGCATATATAGAGAGTAAAATAATTTTAACAATTTCAATATGATATTTAATAGAATATATTTACATAAATATAACTTTAAAATAGTTACTGATCATTTAAAAACAACCAAAAAATATAAAGTCATTTTAAAAACTAAGACGGCAACGCTAACTGTAGCAAATTAAATAGGATTTTATAAAAAAATATTTCAGAGCCAATAAAATAATTGCAGGGAAAAAAGAGAGATAATCCCTAAACTCATAACATTAATTTCTACAATATTTAGATAATCTGATTGGAAGTTCTGAATCACTAATACTTACTCGATTAACAAAAGATCGTATTACTTAAAGGATTAATTTTTTTAGTGATTCAAAAAAATTTTGATGTTATATATATATATATATATATATATATATATTAGATATATATATTTAATGCCATTTCATATATATTCATTCATCATTATTATGTAATAGCTCTATCCAAGATATTGTGCAATCTCCATATTATATTGCACTTGGTTCCCCACAAACTCACAAAGTGATTTAGTGACAACCAACACCGTTATAATATATATATATATATATATATATATATATATATATATATATATGGACCATGAGGAGTTGGAGATGTGTTATTGCATGTCTTTTTACTTCTGCCTCAATTTGTATGCATAATTATCCATGGTTAAGAGAAATGTTACAAGGTTTAACAAGAAGATTATTTAATAAAACAGTTAATACAAAATAAACAAATAAATAAATAGAATACCTATATTTAGAACTCATACATAAGAAACTAACTGGGTTTTATATTCTTTCATTGTAAATAATACGAATATGTATTTACTAAAATACAGCCCATAAGTAAAACCAACCTGTACATCATATGAAACAATAAATACCAGAGGTAGAGTTTTGTTTAAATGTTACACAATAGAAACCTTAATATTAAAGTCCGTATTCAGTGTTTTGAAAATAAATAAACGTTTAAGTATTTTTCAGACAGTTCTGTTGAAACATATATAAAGTCAGAGGCCAACAAGAAAGTCACATGCTTTAGTTACTAACATTAAAGTTCCAGTTGGTCACAGAAAAAAAATTACAGGAGGGAAAAAAACGAACTTAATTGATCTTTATTGGTAAATAATCCAAAATATCTATCTATGAATGAGACAGAGACATAGACATAGAGAGAAAGAGAGAGAGAGAGAAGGACAGAGGTGGAGAGAGAGAAAGAGAGAGGTACCTTCCCATGAGGCGTGAAGCAATTCTGATCAAATAGTTTCAATGCACATTGCTAATAAATTGAATTCACTCAAATGCATTTCATACTTCCTGATCGGTCATTTGTTATTATTAAAGACTTTGAAGGAAAAAAACAGTGAGATTGTTGCATAATATAAACAATTCATTTGAACAATTCTCAAATCACAACGTATAAATGTTCAAACTAGATATAAACATCCACCACATCTTAACTGAGACCAAATAATTTTACACTGACATATATATATATATATATATATATATATATATATATATATATATATATATATATATATAACGAAACCCTTTACTCTTCAGATACTATTTAATCAGATGTATCCTTTACTATTCATATCAAGCCAAAGCCAAACCCACATCGCCAAAATGACCGCTCTCTCTCTCTCTCTCTGTCTCTCTCTCTCTCTCTCTCTCTCTCTCTCTCTCTCTCAGATAAACAGTATATCTGGTAATTTCTAATTTTTCATTCTCACTGAGTAAAGACATTCAGATAATAATTCTTATACCTGAACATAGAATTATCTAACCATATGAAGACACTATAGCAAATTTTGTCGGTGAAGAAATGAAAGAGACGCCATAAAGATTATCACTTGATCTCTGTGACAAAAGAGACAAATACGTTGTTACGAATACCCACCACCCACGTTTATTCTGGATGATACGAGTTCTTTTTGAAGCGTTTTCATTAACAGAATGATGTGAAGAGGTTTTCAGTCGATGGAGAAAAGATTGATTTATTCTTTCATGAATCGTAGCCCACCCCCAATTGTTAGATAGTCTTGCTTAAGCACCAAAATGTACGTCAATTTCCCTTGGCGACCAAAACTCAACGCTTTACATTTTTTAAATCAATTCTTTTTTAATTTCTACATGACTATCTACTAGTCAATCACAAGGATTCATGGTTGGAGATTTTAACTTTCACCTACCATCTATCGACAACTAATCCTACCGAATAGTCACTACATCTAGTAGAGTGATGGAGGAAGATGTTACGTAACACTATTTGATTGTTCCTCATGTAAGGAATATTTAATTAAAAGTGAGTTGAAATAGGCTTCTTCTTGAAATTCAAATCTTAAACATAAAAGAATTACTTCATTTGATGAAAATAAACTTTAAGTGTATTTCTGTGCACATTCCATATGTAACTTTTAGAGAGTTGCTAGATTCATAAGACTGACTGATTGTGACTTGGCAGTTTAGATCTTATTGTAAATATACTTACGTTTTGATAAATTATATTCTATTAATAAGCGCGCATGTACACACACATGAGTCAGGTTTATCTAATCGGTATAACAATAGATGTAAATTAATTTTTTTTTTAAATACAATTAACAGAAACAGAAAGATATTTATAAATATAGTAAAGGTTATTCATGATTTTTTTTAAAAATTACTTCTTTTTAAAAATATTATCAATAGTTTTTGCAACTGTCAAAAATGAACTTTGATATTCTCGTTTTAAATATTATGATCGTAAAATTTGTCATGTTGTAAAGGTGCAGATAATTAGATTATAATTTAATTATAATAAACCCAAAATACAAAATGAGTTGATTTGATGAAATTTAGAACCTGATTTCGATTTTTATTGATAAAAATTTTCAGTTATCAATTTTCCAACTGTTTAAAATTAAGAGTAAAATATTTTGGTTGTTATTGTTTAACTTGTTTTTAATAATGTTAAATTAATCCAAAAATATCCAAATAAAAATCAACCTACGTTGTTAAAATGTATCTTAAAATACTAACAAAAACACGTTTTATTTTCTTTGTTAATTAAAGTCTGTTTTTAAAGCTTCCAGTATTTTTACACTTATGATTGTGTTAGACTTGTTCATGAAAAACAAAAGAAAAATATTTAAAAAAAAGTTGTTGATTTTATTTTAAGAATCCCTTAAAATTCAAATTTCTAGAAAATAAATTAAAATCCTGAATTTTATGGGTTGAAAAAATCGTTTATATATAAATTCGTTTTCCAGTCATTTTGATTTTAACGACCCCGTGTTCACTTATATTTCAAATTAAAAGAAAGATAATAATAAATTTCAAATTCCGATAAGGAATGTTGCAGAAAAAAGAAAGAAAAATAAAAAGAATAAAAGATAAAAAACAAAAGCGAAAAAAAAGTACGAAAATACTACAAAAAAAAAACAACAAACAAACAAACAAACAAACAAAAACATCGATTGAAATCGATCTGAATTTGAATGACTAGAATATAGAAAATTAAATTGAATGTGATTTTAATATGTATTTTCTCAGGCACAGTGTCTGATTTTTTTCTTTATTTTGTCAATAGTGATACAAAATATATGATGATAACACAAACAAAAGTATTGACTTTTCTTCTCCAAAAACCCTGTCCAACCAGCGAAACAGAAATCTTTAAATACGCTTTGAAAACTTTTTTTTTTTTTTTTTCAAATTCTTTGTTAATTTTTTAAAGATTAAAAAAAATTGTCAGTGATACTTATTATTCGAAATCGGTGATTGTGTTTGAGAAACTAAATTAGTGGATACTGTTAATCAAAAACAAAAGACAGCGTGAAATCTTGATTGCTAAATCCTTTTAAAACTAAAATTTAGAAAATTCAGTGAGCTGAAGTTGTTCCACGCTTACGTATGTTTATGTAGATATTATTAAAAAAAAAACTCATATACTGACGATTTTCGTACATACAAAGCTAACGAAAAAAGGTATATACACAAGTATATATATATATATATATATATATATATATATATATATATATATATATAGGAAAAGCCATATCCTTTCAGGACTCGGGCAATCATGGTTTTTAACAATAACCTACAAATTACCCTGACTGTTTTTTTTTGGGGGGGGATATAATGGGGTGGCTTGCCTTCTCCAGGATATGAATTCAAAGATGTCTTTCTCTAAGATTGGTTGTCGACCACTATAATGCGCCCTACGATTTTATCCATTGGTGGCGGATAAATGAATTCATGACTTTTTTAATGACACACGCACATACATACACATGCACACACATGCAGGTGCATGCACTTAAAACGCGCATGTTGGCGTAATGGTTATCGTCGTTGGAAATGGACATCACGATTCATGCTCGATTCCTAGACGAGTCGGTTTTCGTTTTACTTCGTGCTAATGCCCTTGAGAAAAGGGTGAATCCTTCTCTTCCCTTTCATGCTATGGGTGAATAGAAGGTAATATAAGGCTCGGTACAACAATCAGTCTCGGAAAAGAGATCTGAATTCAAACCTGCTGTACTCCGTCTTCAGAAATTTGACCATGTGTCTGATTCTGCCTATGTCGGAGGTTTTAGGTAAACCCACGCACTCACACATACACACGCACATACGCACACACATGCACACGCATACACATTCTTATGTCCAGAGAAAACCTGTTTATATGCATAAATATGTAAGATGCCAGAACACTTGTATGTATGTGTGTTTGTGTGTATATACACGATATTTTATTGTGTACATTCATGCATACCGTGAGTCCATATAAATACATTTGTCTGTGTACGCGTATTTGAAAAAACATTTACAATGATGTGATGTCCACGATTGTTTTTAAGATTATATATATATATATATATATATATATATATATATATATGTGTGTGTGTGTGTATAATTATTTCTGTAGGAGTATGTGATACAGAGAGAAGAAAAATAAATAAATTTTGCAAACAAAATAGAATAAAAGTGTAGATCTTCTTACCCTTGTTTACCGTTGTTTCTCGTAGATGCACGTAGAAACGACCACGTGATCTCAAAACGTGATTTCAAAATGAGGACATACACTTGTACATTCTCTATTCGATAACCTATTATTATTATTATTATTATTAAATATTTAAATTTAAAATTCAGTAACATCTGTTTGGGGTAAATTGCAAACGAAGCCAGATTAGATTTGCCGAACATTTCAAACACACTTCATCTCTTTTAAAGGATTTAAAGTTCCATCTTATACCCTCATATTGTGTACAATTTGTCTCAATGTTTCTATAATCCTTTGCTAAAAAAAACCATGGAAAATGATGACCTCTTGAGAAACTTTCAGAAAAAGAAAAAAAAATTCGCTAAAAAATAAATAAAGGAAGTTGCATTGTTGTAGCAGAATGTTTTTTGATTGGATTATATAACATTGATAAGAATTTACTTGACAGAACATTGTTGTACCTCTGGTCTTGTTCAGGCCAATAAATTGTTGGAGATCCAACCATATATTTTCTTTTCCTCTCAACAGTTCTACAAATATATTTCTCTGGATTTGTAGAGTAATAATTCGCATAATCTAATATATCACGTGATTGTATATTCTTAATTATAACGCACACATACCCATCTTCACGTGCATACACACACACACACACACACACACACACACACACACACACACACACACACGAGCAGGAAGGAAGTATCCGCTGAATGTACGGACATTTGATGAGTTTTTTGTTGTTTTTCTTGTTGATGTTGTTGTTGTTGTTGTTTTTTTTTGTTTTATTTTTTTCTCTCTTGTAAAGTTGTTAGGATTCTCTCTCTTTCTCTCTCTCTCCCTCTCTCTCTCTCTCTATCATAAAGTTGTTAGAATTCTTGTTGATTTGATTGGTTGATCTCAATTCTGCGTGCTTTTGAATAGTGTGCATGCTTATAAAAAAGCGTTTTTCTGTGTATATATCTGTCTATGTTGAAGTTACCTGAGACGCATCTTCCCAGAAAACAAACCTCAAAAACAACCAATAACTTAAAAGTCTCACATCTTATTAAAAGTCTATCAAATCTCGGTATCTTGGTAATATTTTTAAATCCTGAATATATTCACGAAAGCAATAATATGATTTTATTATTTTAGTTTTCTAGAAACACTTTTTATATTCCTCCCTTTTCCTCTCTCTTTTTTCCCTTTGAATTCTTTTTCTTTCTTTATTTATTTGTTTACTTATTCTAGTGTCATTTTTTTTCTTTCTTATTTCTTTCACCCGTTCTATCTTCATATTCTTTTTCCTGTTCTTTTATCATTGTCTTTTTTTTTTCTTCGAATACCTTTCATTCTTTTTCTTTCTTTTCTTCTATCGCCTTGTCATTTTTCCTTCTTTTCTTCCCTTTTATTTTTTTTTTTTTCGTTTTATTTACACATCAATTTATTTTTTCTTTTACCTTTTTTTCCGTTTTGATTTTAACTTTCCTTCATCATTCATTGTTTTACCTGATCATGCCGCCGTGGTTTAATGGCTAAAGAGCTGGACTGAGTCCTCGAAGTCACGCTGCTATGATCACTTGGGGAAAAGTATGAACCCCTTAATCCCCCCCCCCCAGCTATGTGTTAAATCACTGCTGTTCTTTTACAAATGTGGCTTTGGCATTAGACAACCCACAAAAGTTGACAGGCCATTAAAAACAAAAGAATGTTCTTTTATTTTTCTATGCTTTTCTTTTTTCCTTTCTTTTTTTCTTCTTGTCATTTCTTTCTTTCATTTTTCTTTCCTTCTTTCTTTCCTTCTTTCTTTCTTTCTTTCTTTCTTTCTTTCTTTCTTTCTTTCTTCTGTTCTGTTTTTATTTCATTTCGTTTTATTTACTTTTATTTCCTTGACTATATCAATACTTTTGGAATTGACGTTAAATTTCTTTCATTGTAACGTTTTTTTCCTTCTTCTCTTGTTTCATCATTCAATTTTTTTTCTTTTATTTTTCATCATTCTCTACTTTTAATCGTTCTTCCTGTCTCTTAGATGTTCACCAACTTTCTATTCTGTTCAAAATCTTTATTATCTTGGTCCCTTCTTTTTTTTTTTTTTTTTAACCCTTTGACTCTCGGACATTTAACCTTTTTCAGCATCACCGTGTTTGTATTTCCGGTGTAAACAAATGTCAACAACACCAATTACAACATTTCAAGAACAAAACCAACGTAAGATATGAAAAACTAAAATTTGTGAAAGCAAAAGAATAAAAAAAAAAAAATTTTAAAGTGAGAGTCGAATGTATGAATGAGTGGGAAAAAGAGAAAAAGAAAAAAAAACAACAAAGAAAAATAACGAAAAACGAATATGTATAAAAAAAAGAAAAAAAAAAACTAGTCTCTGTTTTCTTTCTAACTTTTTGTGCAGGTTTTTTTCTCCATGTTTTATAATTTAGAAGAAAAACGTGACTGTAAATTTGCTTTTTGTGAACGTCAAGTTTTTAGCAACAAAAAACGGTAATAAATTGACAAAAATTTATAGACAAATCGGATATTTTGTGCCAATTGAACAAAAAGAAAGAAGCAAAGCAAACAAAAAAAAAAGATAAAAGAAATGTCTATAGTATTCATTTGTATTTGGCACCACTCACATCAGAACGTCACAAGGAACTTCAAATGCATTTATGAAAGATGTTTTAAAAAAGTAATTAATAAAATAAATGTATTGGTACGACGTAAAACATGTTCGACCCCACCCCTGCCAGAAGTTTATCCCGATTCCTCACCTCCCTCCCTATTTCCTATCAAAATACGTTGGTGTAATTAAATGGACCAGTCAGATGTTTTGTTTTTTTTCATGAGTAAGTGTTTTTATTATTATTATTATTATTATTATTATTATTATTATTATTATTATTATTATTATTATTATTATTATCGACTATCATCATCCTCATCCATTTCATGGTTTTCTGTTTAATAATCAAAAATGACTTAACAAGACAATAGTTGCCGAGTTGCTGTTTTTCTTGTCGATAACTTTTCTTAACGAGGAAGTTGAACAGAGATGATTTTTTGCAAAACATGTAAACTGTATGTTGAATAATATTTTTCCCTTGGGAGAATTTACAGTCATATTGTTCAGATCACTTGGCTTTTTCCTGTCAGATGGTGGTTATCATTATTATTATTATTATTATTATTATTATTATTTCGCATCCACATGCCGAACAAAAACATCAATTTCCGTAAATAATAATATAGTTATTATTTTTAACATCAAATATATTTCAGTATAGATTATAATTCTATCACGTAATGGTGACAGGAAGTATAAGACTCACACATATAAACACCCACATAAACACCCACATCAACACACACACACACACACACACACACACACACACACACACACACACACATAAAAAACACACGCGGATGAAACTATGCACACGAACACATATGCATAAAAATATGTATCTTTTCTATTTTTTTCAAGATTTTTTTCTTTTTTTGAGAATTTTTTTCGTCTTCTCTTTAAGGAAATCAAAGAAGACATTACACCATCTTTTATACATTTCTAGATCTCTGTTCGTGTTTGTTGAACTTAAATGAGTCGTCTTTATGTTTCTCTATATCTTTGGCTGTGTATTTCATTCTATAAAATTGTATGTAGACAAATATTCATTCTTTATATAGTTTTTATTTATCAATGATTTTTCTATGTTTGTTTCTCATTGTGTATCTATCACTGATATTAAGAATAATGATATAATTTCGTTGTATGGAATTTTGTAGTAGTTGTTACAAAAAAAGGGAATAAACACTAATCTTATACACATATTGACACCCACCCAACGTTACACACACACACACATATATACACATATACACATGCATATTATAAACAATGATATGGTAAAACCACCTCAATGAAAACTAAGAAAAACCTTCAATACACTTTTACTACAGCCTAATGAAAGTGATATTAGCGATTAAAACTCACAAAATATCCCACCAACTCAAGATTCACGTATTCTATTCTCAGATAGGCAGTAAAATGAAGGCAAATAAAGTCGTTCTATATATTATTAACTCAAAACTCCAAGCTTGATGCTACCGATAGTCAAGTGAGATTCGACAAATCTTATATAACGGTTGGTGACGTGAAACACAGAGTAATGATTATATATATATATATATATATATATATATGGTTGAACCTAATAGACATTTTTTGTCTACATATTTTTTGTTAATCCTTTCGAATTGCCGTATTGATCATATGATATTTGGCGGGAATTGGTCGATAAACCCTCCATCATTAGTTATTTTCTAAGAACTTTCTTATTGCTTATATATAGAAACAAATTCGAAAAGTAAACGCTACATTATACGACAGTATAGACGCTCTTCTTCTTACAAAGTAGTAATGTACATACAAAAGTTACATCACTTTTGTAATACATTCTCTCTCCCCTGACGATGGACTTAAGTTGGACAGAAAGTACTCGGGAAATTACTAATTATGGAAGGTTTATCAACCAATTCCTGCCGAATATCATAAGATCAATACGCCAATTCGAAAGGATTAACAAAAAATATGTAGACAAAAATTGTCTATTATGTTCAATCAAATATGTATAAATGAAGAAATGCTGCCAATATATATATATATATATATATATATATATATATATATATATATATATATATATATTAGAACATGAGTAATTAAAGTATCTATAACTTGTTCCTACATAAGCAATATATGAATTACGACTTACTATAGTGATAATGCCGATTATGACACTGTAAGTGTCCGTGTGTATGTAAGTATGTATGTGTATGTAAGTGAACAAGTGTCTACGGTTAAAAATGTTGTTGCATGTGCTCGTGTTAGCGTATCTCATTGCTCTTTCTACTTTCAGCTTCAGAATTTCATGATCGCTACATTGTCCTTAATTTTTCTTTTGCTATGATTTTAATGTTTCTTCGAAAATTTTCCAGAATGTCCTACCCATGAACTTACCTGATTGATTATGCAGTTTACTACTTGCATCTATTTTCTCTGAGATCTTCTTTGCCACTTCAAGCGATTCGTCTCTTCGCAGCATTCAAAAGCTTTGAATTATATCAACCAACTCAAAGCCTTACAAATGTTTCATTTATTATTGTTTCTTACAAAGAGATTTTACGTTGGTATTTGAATAATTTCCAGCCGTTTTCTTTTTCATTTCATTATTGTTTACTTTTCACTTCAAAGGATTTTTCCATTTTGAAACTGGAAATACAGAGGGTTTCAGAATAGACGCAACCCATTAATATGATAATGATTTATTACTAAGACAAGCGCAATGGCGGTCATTTGGAACGCGCCCGGTAAAAAAAATTACATTCTTTCAGCTAGAGAATCAAATTAATGTTGTTTTTTTTAAAATTGTATCAGCTTCCAGGACATGCAATCTTTTTTTAGTTTCTTGTTTTTGTAATAAATCATTATCATATTAATGGTTTGCATCTATTTTGAGACAGTCTTGGATAAATTTGTCTCCAAACAAGTTGTGACGCTAAATAATTTTCCTCTCTTGTCCAAAATATTAGGATTGAGGATTAATAGGTGTTTTAGTATACTATTTTCAAATCTGATACAAAAAATATCATTAGTTGTAGTAGAGTTATGAACATTCACATGGGTCCCATGTATATTGAGACATATAATATAAAAATGTAAAAATATAGAAGTAAATTAAGAAAAACATTTAGAAACTTTCTTAACACACCTTTAGCATTAAACTTTGATTAATTAAACTTGAGTCAACTTAAACTTGACTTTAATTAAGTTTGAACTTTAAACGATTTTGATTAACTAAAATTACATAAGTTTCTAAAACCGATTCATGGACTTTTATAAAGAATAGTTTTTTCCTCATATCACATATTCTTTCCAAGGAGTAAAAAGTATTTCTTCAAAAAAAAAAATGTTGTCTTGAACATCCTAACGATGGTAAATTTCTAAGATTTTCCATCAATTTTAAATCAGATATCTCAATTGGACATATAGGTTTATTTTAAACATAAAATGAAATCACATCGGATGACGAAAAAGTAAACAATGAAAGCAATAAAATATAAAGATATTCAATTTTCAAAATGGAAATATTTGAAGCATGATGTTGAGTAAAGATCATTCGCTAAATATTTTGGATTAGTTTAATTGACTGAAATATAATGGATATAAAGAAAAAGACAGAATTGGTCAATAAAAATGTTGAATCCAACCACTTGTTAAGAATTTCTTGTCACATAAGTTATTTTGATAAAAAAATTTTTTTAAATATTTTGCGGTTGGCACGAATTATTGAAGGAAACAATTTCTTTTTGGTTTTAGATATACATTTATTTTGTAACTAATAGAATTATGATCTGATCTTACCCCCTCTCTCTGTCTCTCTGTCTCTCTCTCTCTCTCTTTATTGCTCTCTCTGTCTGTCTGTCTCTCCCTCTGTTTCTCCCTCTGTCTTCCTGTCTCCATCTCTGCCTCTATCTCTGTCTCTCTGTCTTTCTTTACTGCTATCTCTGTCTCTCTGTCTGTTTGTCTCTCTCTTTCTCTCTGTCCCTGACTACATATCTGTCTCAGTCTCTCTGTCTCTGTCTCTCTTTGTTGCTCTCTCTGTCTCTGTCTCTGTCTCTCTGTCTGTCCCTCTGATTTTTTAGTCACTTTACCAAATCTCAATGAATAGAAACCCGTATTAATTAATTCTTAGAGAAGGAGATCTTCTTTTGAAAAGAGAAAAAAACATAGATTCATTTCGAAGTTGCTTAAGTATGTAATTAGTTTTATCTAATTAATCGATATGTATCGAAAGGATGTATTTTAAAACGATACATGTTATTTTGAATTGAGACTTGGTTGTCGATATTGCGTTCGAAATACATTGTAGAGTAATAGTTTAAGATATAAGCCACAGAAAGATGTTATATGATTATTTTGTTAACGTCGTGGGGATATAATTACAACATGTGTCGCACACTCTGATTTCGCGGCTAACTTTTAATACATTATACATAAGACATTGGAAATAGAACATCTTTGGAAGAGGATATGAAGATCGTGTAGATTAAACATTTGTTCAAAGATAGACCTTGTGAAATCAGATTAAACAAGTTTGCAAGTCGAAATGCAAAAAAGAAAAAAAAAAAGAATTTAATTTATGAACAAAGTAAAAATTTGGTTTTTAAGAAATTATTCGTCAAAAGAATCTTATCAGTTAATGTCAGCTAAACGTTTAACACCTTATAGATGGTATCGACCTGCGGTAGGTGGACTAGACTATGCAAATTTTGATAAATTCTATTATAGTTAAGAAAAAAAAATCCATTTTTCAAAATGCTGGAAAGAGAATTGATAGTATTTATCCAACCTCACATTGTATTGGAATCTGACACTAGATCGGTTTAATTTCAGATCCGTTAGCTTATGAAGGAGCGCTGAATATAGTCTTTAGCCCATGTGACGAGGGTACAAGTGCTTCCTGGGTGAAGGGGGAGGACCCCTGAAGCTGAGATGATTTATTTTTATACCACCCAGGACGTGTGGTAGGGTAAAGAATCGGTAAATGCTACATCATATCAAGGAGGACATTTTCAACTTACATAACCTGTCGATTACTCGAAAGAAAAATCTTTGAATCTTTATTGTATGTTTTATCAATAAACTTAAAACGATATCTTTGACCGGAAAAAGTACTGTAGGCATTAAACTTCAACCTGATTAAATGTCAGTTATTTCCTATCATCGTTCACTGGTCAAATTTGGGTTATATTTGAAGCCATTAAGAAATTACGAATTACTTTATGAATTGTTCTTTGGTGTTAACACGTTGAAAAAATAGACAATATTCAATCAACTGATTAGAAAAAAATATCAACTTTTTGAATTCTCAACCCAGAGATCTACTTTACAAGATACCAAAAGCCTGATATTCCGAGCTCAGGACGATCGTGTGAGATTCTAATAACAAAAGGATGAGTATAGCGTTCCTTGAATATTTTCATTTGAATTGAATGACGGGATAGCTGTAAAAAAATAGGTTTCTGCGCCCTGGGTAAAAGTATGAGTTTTATGATCGATTTATTTGGCAATTTTGAAATCTAGGTACAGAATATCTGGAAGCCAAGAGGTTTAAGAGTAAAAAAGTATCAAGGAGAATTTACCAGAATAAGTGAACTTTGCCAATCAGCACCCCCATACATACAACGATGCATGCAGAGTCTCCTCATAGATAGTTTAAAACTCACTACAGTTTTCTAATTTTTTTACATTTCCCCGCCTTTTGTACAAAATGGATTGCTTTGTTCACTATAACAACGTGACTTTAATGCAAGCAGATTTCTGATCTTTTTTCAGTCACTGATATAGACTTCCAAATATTATCAACCTTTAGTTTTCTACGTTCACAGCTCCAAAGGAATGAACGAGAAACTCCCTGGCGAAGTAAAAGTAAAAAGTATTATCAACGAAATCTAATTTGAGTCAGTGAATTTTTTATTTTTTTATTTTACATATAATTGATAGAATTATGTAAAATCTTTTTCAAAACTGAATCAGCATATTCTAAATCACTATGCAATTCGAAGGACCAAAAGCGAATTTACTTCAGGAACCGGAATTCATACGGCCTTGTGCCACATCTAAGCATAAAGCTTTGTAAATTACTACTTTATGAACTGGAAAATAACGAGTGAAATAAATTATTCCTTCGATAGACTTTTATTTGTGTGAGCTCGATACGTTAAGGGAGAGAGAGAGAGAGAGAGAGAGAGAGAGAGAGAGAGAGAGGTTGAGACAGTGAAATGAAAGAAAGAAAGAAAGAAAGAAAGAAAAGGCGTGTGGTCAAATGGTTATCGTCTTAGAAAATTGACCCTGCAACCCAAGTTATAAAGCTCATTTGAAAGGTATATATTCGTCTCTTCTTCGTCCTAGCTATTAGTAAATAAGACAGAATGGGTTCTTTACCCTTGTTGCGTTAGCAGGTCAGGGTGAAGGAGAACTCTGGATTTTAAGTAACTGTACTCCGCTTTGTAACCTTCTATCGCATCCTTCTCGTAGAGGAGAGGTTGGATAACGTGCAGCGACGTCCTTTTTATATCATTACTTTAAAGGCATATACCCAAATTATTATTAACTTGAACTGAATTTATTGTCTGAAGGAAATCTGAATACAATAGTTTGCCACAAAGGAAAAGCATATTGTTTCAAATGATATTAGTATATACTTAAGGGTATGTAAATGTATTTTCACATACATGGCACTGATATTATTAGTAGAAATATTATACGCAGAGCAATTAGCGATAAGCATTGTTTGGAGATAGATACACTTACTGGCTCTTGTAAATAAGCATTCGATTTGAAAATACCACCTGTCGGAAAAGAGTCGGACATTAAAATGCACATGAGCATGGTAACATATCAATATATGTTGATTTAGCAGACCA
>CAUZXS010005213.1:12500-25000 GCA_963585895.1 Sepioteuthis lessoniana | reverse complement strand
AAAACGATTCTTTCTTAGGAATCAATTTTTTTGTATTTGCATTAAAATGGTAACATTTTAAATTGTACACGATAATGAAATGTATCATAAACGACAATTCGACGCCATTTTTCAAAAGAAAAACTTTCTTGGACATAAAGTGTTGTAATCCAAGAAGAATTGTATATTTATCAAGAGACAACAGATATTCTACGAAGGAAATATGCATAAATAAATTAATAGGTGGAGTATGTAAAATTCTTCTATGAGAAAGTTTATTTTTATTTGTAAACTAGCAAGAAAGATATGTACCTACACAACGTGTTACTCATATTTCATAAACGGAGTTAACGTCGTGGTTCATACTATATAAGGCCCCAAGGGATAATAGAACTTATATGATCAGCATTATATCAGAGGTCAAGTTCTTATAGTCTGTGTTTGAACTTGGGATTAAGTCAATATCAATGCAAACAAAAAAATGTTTCCAGAGATTTTCCATTTGGCAATGGTGTTCGGGCGGACACAAATACCACTACACAAACTTTAACATAATTGTCCAGATTCATTTAAACTGTTTCATATAGTAGTGTTATGTTCTCATAAATTGGTTCGACATTTGAATCAAGTAGATTGATTTTCAATCAGATACTTTGGAAACAAATAAGATGATTTCATGGACTACTGACTTTAGTAGATAATGTTCCACGACCGAATTACAAAGCTTATGCCTTCTATCAACTTTGAAAGCTTCAAGTTCACTGATGTCTTCTATTGTTGACAACTAAATAATTCAATTAAAAATACCACCCTAAACAAATTGAGGATTTTTAGCTAAATTCTGCAGTTCAAATACGTCACAAAATTGAGTCAAAGCTGAAAGTAGAATGCTAAACTTTGGATTTAACGTTTATCGGAGCAATTTTCGTGATTTGGTATAATGCAAAGAGTTACTCCTAACAGCATTCTCTAAATAATCAAAATTGTTTTTATTTAAAATAGGATTAAAATTAGTTCGGGTTTACAAAAGTTAATACAAAATTAAAATCTTCATTTTGAGCAAAAAGCCGATCCCAGTAATATTAATGGCAGCAAAGCTGCTGTATATTCTCCATAGATAACATTTTTGGAAGGAGTCTTCGTGGTGTAGTGGTTAACGGGATAGACTGGGACATCGTAGTAAGCGAGTTCGAACTCGAATTGCGCTATTACGTTCACTTTCGAACTAAAACGTTTGGGTAAAGTATCAACCCAATTATCCCTCAAGCTATGGGTTAAATTGTACCACAACAGTTCTTTTACAAGGATAGATTTGGGATTAAATAACCCTCAATGGTTGATATGTCATTAAACAAAGGAACCAAACCACAGCTTAATTGGAAGTTAGAATGTATCTATCTTATGAAACAGTCTCGACTTATCAAGTCATAATCCAACTCAAACAGTGGGTTCACTTTGGTGTTATATTCACTGTATCGATTCTAACTAAAAGTTGTAAATCGTGTAAAAATGATCCACATTGTGTTTCTATCTCAAAATGCGATTGATATGAGAAAATCAAACACTTTCCTTAGTTTCACAAATTCCGCTCATGGATATGTGTATGTTCATTCAGCCTTTCAGTTAACGAATAGGAAACAAATAGGAAAATGCAGTTATATATATATATATATATATATATATGCACAAATTAATTTATTGCAGTTATATTGACAGCAACATATATTTTCATTGTTTCCAGAGTTGCGTGGGGTGCCATTGTGTAAAAAAGAAACACACACACACACACACACACACACACACACATATATATATATATATATATATATAATTATAATCTCACGTTACTCGCTCGGTTACTCAAATTCTCATGTGTTGGCGCAATCATCAGACGGGTAGAGGAATAAAATGGCTTGACTTGCATATCTATTAAGGAAAATTGATCACATTAATGAAAAGACAACAGACTTATGAACTGCTCTTTTAAACCTGCTCTGACTCAATGGCATCGAGCACGTTTTATACTCATTTCTTAACAATTTGTTTTTATTAATCACAAACATTATTATATATATATATATATATATATATGTGTGTGTGTGTTGAAAAGCTGAAGTGTTACAATTCTTTTATTGCCATTTCGTTATTCAGCATACACGCATATTATAAAAGGATCGAATAGATAATAATAATAATAACAACAAAACAACAACAATAATAATAATAATAGCAAAAAATAATAATTGCAACAACACCAACAATTACAATAAGCATTAACTTTTTTTTTTATATATTCAACTAGATTTTATGGCGATAAACATTTTAGAGACTAACTTTTTAAGTTGAACAATATTTCAATATATATCTTTTCCAGATTTTTTAAAACTTTATCGAAATCTTTGCGTACAATGAATAAAACAGCAGTATCAATTCATATTCAAGTATTTTCAGTGAATTAAATTTACTTGAGATCAATAGAAGAAAGTGTTTCTTTATCATCATTTCAAAACCTTTCAATTGTTTTTGAAAAGGGTTGTACATTGATGAGCAAAACGATTCACAGGAAATTAAAAAAAATTGTAGAACCAACTTCCAGTTAAAATTTCAAATTATAATTTTCACCATTTTGTCGGCTATTATACTAAACACACACACACACACACACACACACACATGCACATATGTATGTGTATGTGTGTGAGTATATATATATATATATATATAATTGTATATAATATCGGTACCAACTTTGCTTACCGATTAACACATACATATACCATGTTTTGGACTGATGATCGCATAGGCGTGAAACTGATAGTCAGAAAACGTTAATGGTGATATTGAACACTCATTATTTGTAATCATAGGCAACTATATAATCAATATTATACACACACACACATATATAGATATATGCACACACACACACACACACACACACACACACATATATATATATATATATATATATATATATATATATTGCACTATAATATTAAACAGCTTCGCCAAAAAATGAGAACAATATTATGAAGCCCCGTACATAAATATCCTCATGATCGTAATCACTTTGAAACGGAATATTCTAGTAACATTAGTTTCAATAGGATTGTAAGGTGTTTGATGGCATGCAAGTACATGCTTCACAGACTCTAGACATAGACTCTTCTTGAACACTAGATTTGCATGTTCAATTAGATAGACCTAGTAAGTATACGATTGGCGTTTTATCATAAGCACAAATCCTCACCACGGGAGTCGCCTGTTCTGATTCCGTTAGCCATAACCGGGTACAAGTGTTAAGTATTCCTGTATCTCCCCCCGTGGATTCAATAAATGACCTAGTTTGAAGTTCCGTGAAGGTTCCCGAGTTTGACAAACACTTGAAGAAGGCCAGAGGACATATCGGCCGAAACGTTGTGAAAATAACAATAAAGATGAAGACAATAGTCCGAAAATCCTTCATGATAAAAATCATCAACCTTCGTCTCAGACAACTAATATTATTTGTATGTGGGAGTATTACTTGCAAGCATTCAAGAAAGATCATCTGCTATCTTTAAAAATTTCTTATCCAAAACACATGCATCACAAAGCACGTCGAATCGCAAAGAAAATAAGATTAGGTGCCTTTATAAATACGTGCGCAAGAATATGAATGAATGCAGGTTTTGATGAATGCAGAAATTCGTAAAGATCTGTTGGTTTATTGAGAAAATTGTATTTCTTACCAATAGAGAGGTTAGTTGAAATACTAGTAGGGAGGTCATCACAGTGCACACAGAAACAAGTTCCAAACTGTTATCCGTGGATTTGCTCAACTCGAGTTCTTTTACCTTGTGCCAGACTTTGTGGATGTCATCAAAAATGTTATGTCCCTTTTTATAAGTTCTTTCTGAACACAACGAACGTTTTGAATCATTTCCAGATTCCTTGAACGAGTTTGACTGCTTCTTTCTTTTTGATTTTACCCGCGCATCTTTTACACGGAATGAACTGTTTTTAAATGTCTTTTTAATGAATAAACAATGTTAAGTTAACGGTCGAAACGTTATGACTTTAAAAGTCAAGATTGTGGCACACGTTGGAGGCTCGTTTAGAGTAACGGCTAACGACGTAAGAAATGAAATCGGTGATCTGAGTTCAAATCCTAGACGTGGATGATTGTGTTTCACTTGGCTCTAATACTCTAAGGAAACGAATAAATCCTTCTCTCGAGCTATGGCTAAATAAAAGGACAGAATGGGTTCTTTAACCTTCTTACCAGCAACCAGTCTAGGAGAAGGAAAACTCTGAATTCAATACTGTTTTACTTAGCTTAAAAATTGACTTTGCCCGTGACTTTACCACCACGGTTGGGTAAATAGATTATATCAATCTATAATAGTAATAATACTAATGCTACTACTACTAATAAGAAGAAGAATGATATAAATGATAAGATCAATGATAAGATTAATTATAAGTCATTTCAGTAATTCAAGCAAAAAGAGCGCATCAGTATTTTTTTTATAAAAAGCTATCTTTTACAATTGATATTGCAAGAAAATAATTTCAGTATTTGAATAAGCCTCAGTTAGGAAAGTTTCTTTTAAGTTATCTTGTATAAATCTTATTTCGAATCCTTATCTTTTAGAATATTTTCGAGAACACTTCTGTGCCTCTTTTCCATTCCTCTCTGATTGTCTATGAAGAGAAATGAAAACAAATTCTTACAAATAGAACGATTTTTTAGCAACAAACACAGTATTCATTGATTATGTGGCCTTTAATCTTGTTTTACGCCGCATTCTTCAGTACTTTGCAGTTTAACTATCGGAGTTTGTAAAATAAATACTGATGTAAATAAAATTACGTAAATAGATATATATTTACTAATTGGTCTAGTATTCTTGATGAATTGATTTTAATGGTATGTCAAACCGTCTAGGGTTATTTTATACCTAGAAGTTAGGGAATCGTATTTATAGTTGGTTCATATTTGTATTTTTTTGTATAGTTATATCTTGGGAAAGTTTTTTTCGCCCACGATCCCATCGAATACGCAAATGAATAATTAATTTCAAACAGATATATTTGATCGATAGAGGGGAGCCTAACTGATACTACCACTCCGGATCAGAGTTAACCCTAAAGTATTGGCAATAAATGGTTACCCACACTTTCCAAACATCCAGATCTGGAGCCTTACCATCAGATGCAGTTTCGTGTCATATCTGAGACACGTCTTTTAATGGTGGTCTTACCGCTCTGCAAGGTATACAGTCAACATATTCCAAAGCTCATAGACAGGGTGATTATGTATTCTTGGTCAGAATTGTCGCACTTTAACAATGTTTTTGTATATAGAGCTGTTCGATTCAATCTTGATTTTTTTCCTTTAAGAAAGCAAAACGTTCGGCTGGCTGAATCGTGAAACGTGTGAAACGTCATTTCTTTCACCAAACTTTCTTCTATTATAACGTTCACTGGATCGAACAGTGTCGACTCTTTAGAAGGTACCTTCAAGCGATAAATGATACAGGCGACAAAATGCTTCCTAGAGAGGAAAACGCCGCAAAACCTTAGATCTAACCCGTGTTATAATCACCATTATTACCCAGTTATAATCCTTAATAATCCCGATTAATCCCAACAGGAACAACGAGATAGGCACGGTGCACTCTTTGTGTCGACCTTGCAGGACCTCTTAATCTTAAAACAAGAAACGATGCTTAAGCTAACAGCAACCAGATCCGTGGATGGTAAATTTAACCAAGGAGTGAATGGATCTTACACTCTCCTTACTCTCTCTCTCTCTCTCTCTCTCTCTCTCTCTCTCTATCTATCTATCTATCTATCTATCAATGTGTGTGTGTGTATATATGTGTATTTCTGGAATGATTTGATCAAACAAAGACTATTCCTTTAACATTCTTCTGTCAGTCTAAATTTGACCTCATAATGATCAGATGCCACAACAGAAGAACAATCTTCAACACGAATTCCCCCCCCTCTCTCTCTCTCTATCATTTTCTCTCACCATCCGTCTCAATCGACTTGATAAGTCCTGTAGACGTCATCGAATGTCTACACAGAATTGATGAATATAACTTTTTGCTGGTCGGCCAACACTAGTGTGTCCATACGTAGGAGTTACTTCCTCTGCATTGCCCAGCATATTTTGCTTGTCTGCCTTGATGGTTTGTGAGATGGGAGTTAAGTGACCTACAAGTGCTGCTTTGTCGGATGCTACTTCCAGGATTTATTCGAAACAGCTTTTGCAGCTTCCCTTGAGGTTTTTCTCGGAAGAATTCCAGGTTTTGCGAAGCTATTTTTAATTCTAATTTAATTTTTAATTTTCATTTGTCGCGAAAACCTAATGATTATAAAAGAGAATTATGAAAATACATTCTATTGTCATCTTCATGCTTTGTAACAAACACCAGACGGCTCTGGTATATTTTTCTGCAGTTCATAAACTAAGGAGACTTCGATATCTATAGTGATATATACCTATCTTCACAAATTCAGTTAGCTTTTAAAATATTTCAGTTATATTTGCAAAAGTTACGTGTGAATTGCCTTTACATCTAAAACCATGAAGAATTATTCTTTTGTAATTATTCCACCGCTTATTTATTCATCTCAGCATTATTTACTAGCTATTACGCATTATAGGGTCCAAAAATAGTAATCACTGTTCCTTCAGAACGGATAGTCTCCGTGGCGTAATGGCTAAAGTGCTGAATTGCAGCCTCGAAGTAAGTCGCTCTATTAAGTTCTCATTCGGACAAATAAACTTGGGAAAGATAGTAACACCCTTATCCCCGCAGCTATGGGTGGAATTGTATCAGTGTCGTTCTTCTAAAAGGATGGCTTTCGCATTAAATAAGCCACAATGGTTGATATGCCATTAAACGAAGGAGCCAAACTTGTTCCCACTGGAAATATGTTTCTTTGCACGTAATGGTTGCATATGATATCTATCACGATTCCTGTTGTGCAAATTAATGGCTTTCGCATTAGATAAGCCACAAGGGTTGATATGCCATTAAACGAAGGAACCAAACTTGTTCCTACTGGAAATATGTTTCTTTGCACGTAATGGTTGCATATGATATCTATCACGATTCCTGTTGCGCAAATTAAATCCCTAGTACTTATTCTTTGCTTTTTGATTCTAAAGAATTAGACTCATTCAGAAGCTGAGAATGATGATAACAAATGTACTAGAGAAAGATTTCTTCATTTTAGTTGATATTGCTGCACTTAAATAGATTGTCAAATAAAAAATGACTCCTCCAGTTAACAAGTTTTAAAGGATTCTTGCTTTTATAGTTCTTCGAAAAATGTACTTCGATCTTAGCATTCACTGCTTGTGTCTTTAAAAATCATTTGCACATATCGCCCTCATTGTTTTGCTATCTTCAGTCGAACATATTTACTTGTAGTTCTTTTACTTTGCACAATATTTTTCTCTTTCACTACATTTCCCTTACTTCTTGGGTTTTAATCAAATTGAATGCTAAAAACTCACAACTTTACTAAACTGAATTCAATGTTCATTTTTAGAAATAGTCGTATTATTATTATTATTATTATTATTATTATTATTATTATTATTTCACGGCTAATGCTACTTAATATTCAATCAACACAATACATCACGACTTCACATTATGTCGTTAGAATGTAAAATGAAAATGCTTTCCGAAATTCCGAGGTGGTTCCTGATGTCTTACCGATATCGAAATACGTATGTAATATGTTCTTCATAGAACGAAGATAATTATATATATATATATATATATATATATATATATATATATATATATATATATATCGATTAAAACCTCTTTTTAGCGTTAAATTATTTATATATAAATATATACATATATATATATATATATATATAATAAAACGCTAAAAAGAGGTTTTAATCCATTAAACATTTTCACGTGCTCAATGTACCAAAATGCTGATGAATATATTTCAAGGGTAAAGCGTAAGATATCAAACAAGATAAAAATTCGTGACTGAGTTTCACACTTTCAGTGGAACAAGTTAGTCGGAAAGTTTTTTCACTTTATATATATATATATATATATATATATATATATATATATGCTTTCCCCGTCCTCAAATTAGTTCTCTTTGTACACTCATTTATTATTAGTTGAAGCATCTCTAAAACTCTGCTTTTGATAGGGTGTGAACCTGCTCCGTTGTACTTCTTTAATACCCTCTACGTCCTCAAATTTGAGATTAATTTTTTGTTTGGGGAACAAGAAAAAGTCGCAATATATATATATATATATATATATATATATATATATATAAGGACAATAGAAAATATGTCGATTAGGAGAAAAATTAAACTGCTCAATGACAGACCACTCTCTTCACTGTCACTCAAGTTTCACGTAGTTTTACAATCATCAAACTGCGAAAAAGGCTCCTATTTATATTAAGTTGTCTTCAAAGTGTGATGATGGCAAAGCCACATTAAACTCAAATTACAGTGAAGAGTGTGGTCGGTAGATTAACTATTGAGCAGTTTCATTTTTTCTCCAGCAGATATTTTTGTTGCTCTTATATAGTCTATTTTACAGTGAAGAGATTGCAAAACAAGAAGTTTTATTTTAGTTCATATATATATATATATATATATATATATATATATATATATATATATATATATTCTAAAGCACAGGTACTTGTTATATTTCTTTCTCGGCCTATCTACTTTGTTTCTTCTCTGCGCATGATTTTATGTATGACATATGTGCCTATTTATAGGGGATTATGGATATCTGTATTGTATAGTCTCGTGAACATCAGTAAAAAATTTATTATTTACTAAGATTCAATATCTGATTTTTTTTTGCAAACTTCAAATGAGCATTTCTACAGCATTTCGTTATCCACCATTAAAGACATTATCAGAAAGGTTCTTTATATGTATAAATGCAAACTGCCTTCTGAGAGGAAACCCACTGGTGTAACGGTTAACTTACAGGATTTCAATATCATAGAGGCGATTTCGAATCTAGTCGGGCAATCATGTTCAGTTTCGGACTAATATTTTCTGGGAAGATATGAACACCATTATCCCCCAGCTATGTGTTAAATAGGACCACTACTGTTTATCTATAAGGATAGCTTTGGCATCAAATAACCAACAACGGCTGATATGTCATCAAAGAAAGAAACCAAACTAAATCCAGGTATCTTCCTAAGAATATTTTGTAAGCATCTGCCCCATTTTTTATTGCCAGTGATAAAATTATGGATACACATTGCAATTTTATGGCATAAAAATTAAAATTTGTTTTATTAATATTTTATTTCTTTCTACATGGTAGAGAAAATGGCTCGTGCTGATTCTTAAAAAATTATATATGAAAATGATTAATGTTAATGCATTTTCTTAGTATATGTACGAGTAAAAGTGTATTAATTACACCATAAGGCATACAGATACCAATTGGCACACACAAGCGAAGAGAATTAGACGACAAAATATGAAGACAGTCATGTGACATGAAAGGGAAACTAATAACAGGAACGTCAAAATCTAAAGGAAAGGAACACTAATTGAAAAATTAATTCTCTTCAAAATAAACCCTTTTGCACACTTATTCCAGCGAGTTGTCCATTGTTCAAAGCAATTCTGAAATGCCTCTTTGATAAGTATGAAGATCCAACATTAAAGACAGATTGCACACTAGTTTAACGTAGGGCTTCACGGGCATGCGTGAGTTTAGGGACAAAAATTGCCCAACTCCACCGGTATTCCTTTTTTAGAGGTACCTGAATATAGCTTTACCCCTTTTAACATCACTAGAGGACTGCAGATTGGGAAGGCAACTCCCCTCGCTACTGATCTGAGGGACACACTGTACTTCTTATATCTATGAATACGGACATTTGGGGATTCGAAATAATGGGTAAGGTAAGTATTCCAACAAAGCTAAGTCTTTTTGGAAGATTGTATCAAATACATTTTGTATAATCTCAAAAAACAAATTGCTGTCACTTGATTCCAATCTCTGGAAAAAGCGATAGATATGTTGGTCACAAAAAAACCTAATCCCTTTTATTTCCCGATTTTACATTTTCATCTTCTGACCGGTTTGAAAAGAAAGATGTGGAGATGCATTGCCGAGTCAATGAAGAAAAGGAGACACTCCTTTATTTATAAGTTGTTACTCCACCACCTCTAAATGCAAGGAGACCGTTTCACTTAAGTCACAAACTAATCACCTTGTCATTTCTAGTCACTATTTAACCTTACTACCATTGTTATCTCTCAAAGTATAATGTGACTGCTTTAGCTAAATAATGCACGTTTTCGAGAGTTTGCGAAGAAATAGAGACTTTTGATTCATCACCTGTCAATCATGCCTCCAACACATCTGCCAACCAGAGTGCCGAAGATGATTGCGGTACATTACGTGAATATATGAAATATTTGTAATAAAGAGAATTAATACTTAAAATTATACTTCACCTTTATGTTGGCTAAGTATTTACGCACGTTAGTAATGAAGGATAAATGGCATTGAGGAATCAGAATCTTTCTTTCTACACATTATAAACTCCTTTTCTTGACATTTTTATTGCTATTGTGTATTAGATACTTTTGTTTGGTCAACAAAAAGAATTTTCACCCTGTCGTTGTACCGGCTGAGCACCTGCGTTCAACACCTGCACAAATCGACGAAACTAGTCACGCCACTACCTTGATTATTTGTACTATTATCAATCAAACTGCATCGAGTACGGATGCCCATTGGCACACATAGGCAAATAGGATTATGCGACATAATATGTAGACAGTCATGTGACGTAAACGTTCAACTAATTAGAGGAAAGTAAAAGTCTATAAAAACAGACACGCCAATATTTAAAAAAAAGGATCAACAGTGAAGCTGTATTCTCTAAGATAGAAATGAAAACTGAATAAAAGGATAATTCTCTTCAAAAAAAGTTACTTTTGGAAACTTATTCCACCGAGTAGTCTATTGTTCAAAGCACCTCTGAACGCCGCTTTTGATAAAGTGTGACGATCCACCATCGTATTTTTTAATGCTCTCAACATTCTCAAACTGGAGATAGAATTTCAGCAAAGGTAATAAGTAAAAATGTCATGGAGCTATATATATATATATATATACAGAGAGAGAGAGAGAGAGAGAGAGAGAGAGAGAGAGAGAGAGAGAGAGAGAGAGAGAGAAAGACAGTGTGTGTGAGTGTGTGTTTACGTGTGTGCATGTATGCGTGTGTATAATATAACCATACATAAAGAATGAAAATATAAACGCATTAAGATGATAAGGTAAGCATACAACTGATAAAAAGAATAAACACGTTCAAAACAATAAAACAGACATGCTTACAACAAAGAAAAAACGTAATAGCCATAATTTACCAGAATATAGATACATATTTTTTCTCACCGAAATTAAGTCAAAACCCACAACCCCTACCACCACCACCACCACCACCACCACCACCACTCAATCCAAGATCTATTCCCTTTTTCCTTTTTCTCTCTTTAGACCCTGCTCCCTTCTTTCATATTTACATTTATGCACTCTTATCGATTTCCTCTTTTTGCTAAACTTTTGAAAAAAAAAACTATTTTTCTAAGTTGAAAATAGATGTAAATCCGTTGTTTATATTCTTAGTATATCCACTGTCCCATTTATTTTTCATCATCTTGTCAGCTCTCCCAAAAATGTCTACCTTTTCTCTCTCTCTCTCTCTCTCTCTCTCTCTCTCTCTCTCTCTATATATATATATATATATATATATATATATATATATATATATATATATTCTCCCGTCAGTTTTGACGTAGGAGGGACCAGCAATTTACTTAAACTCTAGCCTATCTATACATGTGATTTGTTCATAAGGGTAAAGACGACTGTAAAACCAAAAACGCTTTTTGGATAACCTGATATCTAGGAATTCATATATATATATATATATATATATATATATATATATATATATATATATATGCTTGTTTGTGCATCCATAAAAGGGCTTCTTTGACGGTACAATGTTACAAAATACCAAACAACGTCCGTGTGGAATATATACCATGATGGAGGAAGGGGTAATTCCACGAAAAAAATATCTAAATTGTCGCACGGACAAAAAGCCCCGCTCTTTCCTCTATGATCGAATTCTCCTCATTTCCATGGGTAAAATGCCTTCAATATTGTGAATCGATATTGAGATCAATATTCATCTTCGGGAGAAAAGCAAATGATAAGCCCTTTATAAATCAATCAAATAACAATTATTCATGCATTTGAGGAGCCGATATATCGACAAATATTTTGATCACACACACACACACACACACACACACACACACATATATATATATATATATATATATATATATATATATATATATATATATATATATATATATATAACAAGTTCAAATTTTTTCAAAATATCTTATTGCCATTTTCCTTCTATTCTACACTTCCACCCACTTAGCACACCTGCAGATC
>CAUZXS010005213.1:0-2500 GCA_963585895.1 Sepioteuthis lessoniana | reverse complement strand
TTCATGGAATTATGAGATCAGAGCCATCCATTTATCAACAGAAGTCTTCTTTTTTTTCTATGCGGCGGTTTCGAAATTCTTTTCTTCAGGACCACGTCATAATTGACAGCATTTCCATGAGGCCCATCAGAAAGACTTCACTGATTATGTTTACGATTTTCAATAATTCCCCGCCAAATGTACGTGTTTTACAGCTTTAAGCCACCACCTGTTGACTTCATCTTCAATCATTTGTTATTGTTCCTTTAGAAAATAACATTAATGACGTAAATTATAGTTGTATAGTTGTCAAGTCCCAGCAAAAATAACAGTGATCATATCATCTGATATTTTCAGTTTCGATATCAGACAATTATTTAAATTATCTGCTATCTCTGTCACTCAATCAACTAACTTTAAAAATTTCACATGATCGAAATAGTCACGAATAACTAAGAGAAAAAAAAGAATATTGAAAATTTCTAGTGTCTTATATGAAGCAAGCTCTCTCTCTCACACACACACACACACACACACACACACACACACACACACACACACACACACACACAATATATATATATATATATATATATATATATATATATATATATATATATATATATATATATGTATATATATATATATATATATATATATATATATATATATATATATATATATATATATATATATTGTTTAGAAAATAAAGAGGGATATTTCTTTTGTTATTTATTTCTTTACTCTTCCCAGCTAGTTTCGACCAAAGGTCAACGTTAGTAGAAAAACTTAGGGAGGAGGGAATTCTTATTTTTCAGAAAGGTTTTTAAAAAATATTATGCTATAAGAGAAGTGAGGAAAAATTCTCTGATTTCTTAAAGGAAAATTATTTTCTATCATCGAAGTATCGTCAACTGACCTTTTATAAATCTATTGTAAAGTCACCTAGATAATTAGCTTTCCATTTTGAAGTTATGTTAAACCTGGTTGGGTGTCCAAAAATATATATAATGAATCTATAATGAATCACAAAAATTAAAGAATAATTAAATGATTTATTGTGCAATTTTTAGCAAATTACATTTTCAGTCAAACACAGTCCTTGTTTATTTTCCTTTACTTCAATTTGGAACAGTTTTTTTATTCCAACTTCCCCACACACTCATACACACACACACACACACACACACACACACACATACATACATACATACATATATATACGTATATATCTGTGTGTGTGTGTGTGTGTGTGTGTGTGTGTGTGTGTGTGTGTGTGTGTGTGTGTGTGTGTTTTTCCTAAAATGTTTACTTCAGTGAACTATTGATTGTCTTTGAGACTAATTACCAGTTATGTGTTTTAGATTGCCTTCAATAATTTGCCGAACAAATCAGTTCTTGCTTTGTGCACCTGATACAGGTGCATATTCAGTTTATAAAGTTAATAAAAAATCTCAACATTGAATAAGTATTTGTTTAAGCTTAAACCAATTATCGCAAATTAAAATAATGAATAATCTCAATTTGTTTATTTTTTAATATAACCTGAAATAGTTCTGCATGAAGCAATAATGACAAATGAAAGAAAATAAATTTCCATGTTTCCATTTTTTGTAGTTGTTTTTTAAAAAATTTATTTCATAGGGTCCATTCGAAAGGAGTAACTTTTAAACAGATTTATTTAAACCACAGATGGGACTCTACCAACTATTATCTCTCCAAATCAGAGTAGACCAGGAGGTAATGGCAATCAAGTGATATTTTCCATTCCTCAGCTATCCAGAAATGGAGCCTCATCATCAGATACAGTTTAGTGTTTCACCCAGTGCACTTCTATTTTTTGTGGGGGGGGTGTCTTACTTTTAGACCGGGGATACAGTCAGCGTATTCTAAACCTACATACAGTGTTTTATGGCACTAGGGTTCAGCTTAGCACAAAGAGTTTTCTTTTTATTAAGATAGAGTCGATTTCAGTTTATCTGCATAACTTTGTGCCGGATAGCCATCTTATGTTGATTCTTTTCTTCAGTCGATGGTCTATCCTAGCTGTTCCATCTTCTTCCGGACAGCTCTATCTTTTTCGCTGAGAATAATAACCACAAAACATGTCTTTTTTAGACGTCTTCTACATAACCAGCCGTACGATTCTAGGAGTTAAACATTAGACTATTGATGGAAATATGTCTACACAAACGACTGCTCTATGATCTTCGACTTTTAGGCCTCAACTAACTCAAAGTTAGCTCTTCATATGCCACCTTCTTTAATTTGAAGTCAGCTTAAATCCTAGTTCTCAAATGACCCCAAATGGGGGTCCTAACACGTACTACCAATCCGGGCTAGAGTGAATCTGGTGACTCAATCATTACTATGCAGTTATTATTTCGCAAGCATCTATCCTGATTGCTTCCTCTGGAGTCTTCAAGTCTTAAATTTTTAACGAAGGCTGAACTAAAAGATTTTATTCCTCTTGATATCACAGCACTATCAAAAAGCAATAACGAGGACACCTTGCGTGGTG
>CAUZXS010005212.1:0-55000 GCA_963585895.1 Sepioteuthis lessoniana | reverse complement strand
TTATATATATATATATATATATATATATATATATATATATATACATACATATATGTATGTGTGTGTGTGTGTGTGTGTGTGTGTGAACGATTAAAAATTACATTGATATTCGTAATGAGTAGTATCTTTTAATAAAACGTTGACAAACTGGAATTGAAAAATCGCGTGTTTGTTTTTGTTTTTTGTTAGTGTTTTTTTTATTTTTATCAATTTTTTTGCTTTGGATGTTTGTTTGTTGTTTTTTTTAAACATTTTGAAAATTAGTTTCAATACCCATAGAAGCATTTGTTTTTTGTTTTTTATTGTTCTTGTTTGTTTGTTTTCATTTTATCAATTCATTGTATTATAAGTGGCTTCAGTGCATATATCAATATTCACACACACACACACACACACAATTAATATTTGTAATTTAGCATCTTTTAATAAACAGACTAGCTCACATTGAAAAACTGCATGTTTAGTGGAATTTTGTCGGTTTTTTTTTTTTTTGCTTTTTAAAAACATTTTGAAAATAGTTTTTATGTCCACAGATGCATTTTCGGGCCAACATATAGTTTTTATTTTATTTCATAGAATTTATTGAGTCATTTATTCACCTTAAAAGTTTTCATGTTCATTTGTGAAAAAAGAACGAAAAGTTTCGTCTTAAGAAAAGCAAACGCTAATTTCGAATAGCTATAATGATTTAGAGTTTGCAACTGAATTTAGAATACGAAAACCTTGAGATTAGCCAGATTAAGTGCAGAGAAGGGGGGTCGTCAGAGTTATTCATGGTGATAGTGAATGAACTGAGATTTTGTAGGTTAACGATTCAATACAACCATAAAAATAACGAAGGTTCAAAAAGTAGAAATACATGTGACAGGAACACGCTACAATTAGATACGCATATATTTAAGTCATATGTCAATGTAAGAAATATATGTATGAGAGTTCACAGTTCCTAAGACTTAATTTGGGAATGTGTACATACCTGTGTATTCGCAAATGTTAGGCGACTGTTTTTTTAATGTGCCTTTATTTGAGAGTGACTTTATAGACATACCTTCGTTTGTGTATATATCTTGTCTTTCTAAATATTCATTGTACACAGGCAGATAGATAGATAGATAGATAGGAGAATAGACAGATAGATGTTGATCTTCCTTCTATATACAAATGCATGGTCGTGAATTTATATCGTGTTGAAGCAAGCTTACGTGCATGTAAATTTTCAAGTATCAGTTTTTACTTCTTGTCTTATCCAATTCTATCAATACATAAATAATGATGCACTGTATCAGACATATTGAACTGACTGAAGACATATTGGTATTGGATAGTAGTTTTGTTGTAGCACGGTCCGATTGAGTAAATTGCTGGTGTAATGGTTAGCAAGTTAAACTAGCAAGCCTTCACGAGTGAGTTCGATTCTCACGAGGTGCCCCTTTCATTCGGCCTTGCTCCACTTCTAAGCAAAAAGCTTAGTAAATTACTATATGATAATATATCTTGCTATACACACGTGTATTTTTGGGTACCGTTAGCCTAATGAGTAGAGTATTCACCAATGGTCTGGGAGACCGGGGTTCAATCCCACGTCGAGTCATACCAAAGACTTAAAAAGTAGTACTTGATGCCGCCTTGCTTAATACTCAACATTATACGGTTCGGATCAAGGGTAAAGTGGAGCAATCCAGGGAATGGAGTATTTCCCTCCCCTACACCTGAGCGTAGTAGCTATTGAAAATGGAGCCTTCAGATCACCCTCGACTAAGGTCGCTAACTTTTGTGATAATGAACATTATACATTATGTTGTTTTACAAACATTTTTTTTAAGTCAGGAATATTCCAACATAAATTGAAATATTGATAGATAGTATAAACAGACTGGTTTAACTAGATAGATAGATAGATAGATAGATAGATAAAACAGACTGGGATAGATAGATAGATAGATAGATAGATAGATAGATAGATACCCTTTAACCCATTCGTTAAAATTTACCAAAATCTCGATTGATTTTAACCCATAGTAAAAATTCACACATTTTTTTTCTTTCTTTTACACGGAAAACTTGCAACTACCTCAGCCACTGAACAGGGCCGAATAACATCATACATACACATACTTCATCAACAACTGACATTTGGGTGGTCAGTTAGAAGTTCGTTTCATGAATTGATTTTAAAGATTTTCTTCAATTGACTTTTGAACGCAATAGGGCAGGTTTAAAACTTGAAACCTCTGAAACACTACAAAGACCTCCGTTCAACCACTCAAGATTTTGTTTTTTTTTAGTGATAGGTATAAATTATTTGTTTTCTTTTTAGAGCATGTATACACAGACAATCACAGAGAGAGAGGGGGGGGGCACAGATAGATAGATAAATAGATAGATAAGGACACACACACACACTGACACATACATGTTGTACATACACAGGCACACATTGATAGATAGATATGGACTGACAGGCTGGGATAGATAGATATGAATAAACAAACTGGGTCATACATACACATATTCTCTCTCTCTCTCTCTCTCTCTCTCTCTCTCATACATACATACACACACCACATACACGTGTAATTTATGTTGGGTATCTATGTAAACAGACACGCTTCCTTGTGCAACTCTGATTCGAATCATCTATGTGCATTTATTCTGAGATTATTTTGTGAATGTTTATGAAACCCACTCACCCCCAAAAATGTGCATATATAAATATAAGTGCATTAACAACATCCCTACATGAGTGCATGTGCAAATACACTTGTGCAATTAATGCCTATCCGTAACTGAATTCGGGTCTTTTCTGATATCTGTAACACAATAAAACCACCTACCTGCTTGTTGTAAAACCATGGGTCCCATGTTTAAAAAAGGCCGTCGTCGTCGTGCAAGAAGAATGAAGTATATTTAAAAAAAAGAAAAAAAAAAGAAGTTTGCGGGTATCCTATTTTTTTTCTTTGTGTGTGTGTCTGTCTGTGTGTGTGTGTGTGTGGTTTTATTTTGTAGTTTGGGGGTCGTTTCTTTTGTTTTTGTTTTAAATCTTTTTTTTTTTTTTTTTTTTTTAACTTTCTTTCACAGAAGAGTTGATAAGAAACGTAGCTCCTCTCTTAAATCTTCTTCAGATGTTAAAAAAAATAAAATAAAATAAACAAATAAAAAAAACACAAAAAGCAAACGTTTAAAAAGCACGATCCTGGGTTCGAACCACAGTGTTTCCTCCTTAACCGTCAGATTGCAATTGTTTTCCTTGATACAAAATTGAGAGATGGAATTACGCACGCCAATAAAACCGTGCGTTGTTGTAGGATTGGTTTAAACCTATTTGCGTGTGTGCACATCAAATATTACTGACAAATGTATGTGTGTAAATATATCTCTTAGGCTTAAGCTTCACACAATATCGTAAAACGTACTTATCTATTTTAATATTGGATATCGAATTAGAGATACTTATGGCGTTTACCTCCGTTGTAATCTTGTGTATTACAGCGAACTAACAACTTAAACCTACTAGCACAACTTATAGTGAACTGACATCTACTACTACTACTACTACTACTACTACTAGAACTACTACTGCTGCTGCTCTGCTACTACTACTACTACTACTATTACGACTAAGTCTACTGAGGGTGAAGTCACTCTTCAACAACTACTACAGCTGCTACTATGGCTTGAACAACTAGGCGTCGTCACCATCGCCGCCCTAACTTTTCTTTTTTGTTCTTTTACTACTACGATGATTACCCGCTGACAGGGACCCGAGAAAGACGCCTTCGACTGTCTATTTGTTTTAGTAGTTGTGACAAAATCGTACGTCTATCATTCAACTCAGAAATTACTTTTAAGCTTAGTGATAAAAAATGTCAATTATTGCGACTCTAAGCTAGACTGTAGGTTGGTTAAAATATGCAAAAAGTTTCACGGAGGCAGGTTTAAGAAATCGTGGAAGGTGGAGTTTAACCACGCCTTTAAAAGATATTCTGGATAGTTTTTTTGTGTTCTTTTTTTCTTTACTTTTTTTGTTTTTTGACTTCATATATCTTTTTTTATCATTATTATTCTAATTAATTGATTCATTCTTAATTGTACTTACTTAAAATTTTCTTTCACACAGTTTCTTTTTTTTGTTTTTAAACTTTTTTTACTCTTTTTTCCCCCTCAAAGAATATCACGTCTCTCTTTTTTACCCTCTCACTAATGTAGGCTTTTGTTTTAAAAGCTTGTTCTTTTTTTTAATTAATTGATTCAGTCTTAATTAAATTTACTTTCAAATTTTCTTTCTCACTATTTTTTAACACTTTCTTCATTTTTTTTAAAAATCTTCTGCGTCCCTCTTTTATCTGACTATCAGTCGAGTACACTTTTATTTGAAAAGATTTTCCATTTTTAACTAATTGTTTTATAGTTTTATATATTAATTCGCTGTACAACGCGTTATGTTACGGACTAGTGGGCGTTTTATTTTATTTTTTTTGTTGTTGTTGTTGTTTTTTGGTTGTTTTTTACTTCATTGTAGTAGTGGTTGGGGGTTTACAACAAGGTGGTAACTATGTACTGTCAATCAAAGTATCAGCCAGTCCCTTTTTATATATATCACCTCCTTCAGTACGTGCTACCCCTCCCTTCAATTCCTTTCTCCTTATTCTACCGTTGGTTCGACATTTGTACAATTATTTCTTTCATATGGAATTCTTCCGTTGGAATTATTTTTTTTCTATGCAAAAAATAACTTTTTCTTATCCGGGAAATAATCAGCAACACTCCCCCCCGCTCCCAATTTTCTTAACTCACTGTCGGCGGCATTTACAATATGCTGACTGTATATTGCTGCATTGGGGTTTAACTCTCACCAAAAAAAAGGTGTCCTTGAACTAAACTACATTTGATGGTGAGGCTCCTGTTCTAGAAATCTGGAGAGCGTGCAGCACCTTTCGTTGCCATTTCTTCCAAGTCAGCTCGTCGGACTGGTAGTTCTTGTTAGGGTCCCAAATATGGATCAAATAGATCTGTTTAAAAATTATTCGTATTCAATAGGAATCCTTGATTCCACATTAACTGCTAATAATTAGTATTAAAATAATTAATTGAAGTTATAATTGTTTTACTAAGGATTATTAGTAGTCGTAAAATCGGCTTCTTGGTCTAGTGGGTAGAGTGTTCGCCAATGATCCGGGAGACCTGGGTTCAATCCAAGGTCGCGTCATACCAAAGACTTTTAAAATGGTACTTGATACCTTCTAGCTGAATACTCAGCAATATAAGGTACGTATCAAGGGTAAAGTGGAGCAATCCTGGGAAAGGAGTAGCGCCTTCCTCTACACCTTGGTGTAGTAGTGATTGAAAAGGGAGCCTTCTGGTCGCCCTCGACTAAGGGAGACAACTTTACTTACTTTATTAGTAGTCGTAACGAGAAACCATATAACAGTATACAAAAATGCACGATCCTCCTTAACCGTCAGATGGCAATTGTTTATCTTGATACAAACTTGAGAGATGGAATTACGCACGCCAATAAAATGCCTTATTATATAGAAATCATCAGTAGAAACTATAAAATTGTGTACAGATAATATTATAAATATTATTACATTGTGTATAGATGTATATTATTAAACGGAAATACAGTGTAAATTATTTATATTAAACACAACTTGATGCTATATAACTGTGAATTATTTACATTTTTCAAACTATTGTCCTCATCTTTGTGGCCATGTTTATCACAACGTTTCGGCCGTTGTACTCTCCGGCCTTCTTCAGGTGGTTGGAATGTCGAACTTAACTCTTTATTTCGCTCACCGGGGTAGACTGTTCTAGTTCCGCGTGTCATGTTTATTCCTATATACCAACCCCTCCGCTCGGGCAGGAAATGACACAAGGTCAATTTTTAAGCGGAGTTTAACAGGTTTGAATTCAGAGTTTTCCTTCTCCTAGACTAGTTGTCCTACTATTTACCCATAGCTGGAGGGAGAATAATTGGATTCATACCTTTCCCAAGGGTATTAGTGCTATGTGAAAAGCAATCATTCTCGTCCAGGATTTGAACTCGAGTCACCGTGTCCATTTCCTACGACGATAACCATTACACCACGAGTCATGTTTAATGCCAGTTATCAGTTATCTACAGTTAATTTCCCCTCTGAAAGTTCTCCACTGTCTTCACCTGGACTTGAACTCACACGCTTTGGGTATGTCGCTGGATTTAATCAACGCCTTTATCCACTGTGCCATCTGTCCTTGAGTATATATTAACAGATGTGAATTGTTTGTATTAACAATAGTTACTTGTAGCCTGATGAGTAGAGAGTTCGCCAATGGTCCGGGCGACCGGGGTTCAATCCCAGGTCGAATCATACCAAAGACTCAAAAAATGGTACTTGATGCCGCTTTGCTTAACACTCAGCATTATATGGTAAGGATCAAGGGTAAATTGAAGAAAACCCGAGAATGGAGTAGCGCCCTCTCCTACACCTCGGTGTTGTAGCTAATCGTTTACTAAGGTCATTATTAGTTACTTGAAACCATATAACTATGCGCAAACAAATAATTACTTGAAACCATATTAGTATTGGATAGGAATACGGGACTCCACATGTTGTAGTGTCTAAAGTGCTTGACAATGGTCTCGAAGAATGCACTTAGGCAATTCGACTTTGTGTCACATCCTACCCGGACAGGATGTGACACAAGGTCAAATTTTTAACAGGTTTAAATTCAGAATTCTCCTTCTCCTGGGCTGTTTTTTTTTAAAAACGCAGTCTGTCGTATTTTTTACCCGTAGCTGGAGGGAGAATGGTTGGATTCGTACTTTTACCAAAGTATTAGCTTTATGTGAAATGTAAACTGTCTTGTATAGGATTTGAACTCTGGTCACCGTATCCATTTCTTACGACTATAACCATTACACTGAGAGCACATCTTAGTAAGCGAGTTTGTAGTAGAGGTGCTACCCCTCTATAATGGTTCAAATGAACTCGTCTGTGCCATAAATTGAAGCAATAATTCTCTCCACCTGTGTGAGTAAAATTATTAGATTATGGGGTGCCTCGGGTGGTGTAATGGTTAACAAGGTAGACTAGCACGCCTACACGAGTGAATTTGAGTCTCATTTGGTGCTCCATTCATACAACCTTGTGCGATACCGAAGCAAAAAGTTTAGAAAATTACTAAAATTATTAGTTTTCTTTCTTCTGATTTATAACATTCGTTCGGTAAATAAAGTCGTAGTCGAGGGCGACCAGAAGGCTCCCTTTTCAATAGTTACTACACTGAGGTGTAAGGGAGGGCGCTATCATTGGCCGAGAGGGTAGAGTGTTCGCCAATGGTCCGGGAGACCAGGGTTCAATCCTAGGTCGCGTCATACCAAAGACTTTAAAAATAGTACTTTACACCTCTTTGCTTAACACTGAGCAATATAAGGTACGTATCGAGGGTAAAGTGGAGCAATCCTGGGTAAGGTTGCCAACTTTACTTACTCGGTAAATAAAGTTATTCTTAATTATTTGACAGACATTACAACTGAGTTTGAAGTCCAATATTCATTTTCGAACAAAAACTATCCGCTAAAAAAGAAAAAAAATTAAATTACTGACGAACTAATCTCTTACATATTATATATATTCATTTAAATGTGTTAAAAAAAATGACTGATGTTAGATTGCTGCTGGTACATAGCAGTGCCCCTTACAAATGATTAAAAGTGAATAGAATGATTTGTGTTGGTTGGAGATACTTGAAATAACTTAGCTGTAAAGAAAAAAAAAAGCTCAAGCTAGTTGAAAAATCTTACTGGCAAAATGTTTACAAATTATATGTATAACCATTTAACTATGTGCAAACAAATTGCTGACGTTGGGTTGAATTGTTGGTGTTGCGTAGTTGCAGTGATTGGAGCCATTTGATTGTGTGCAGGCAGGTGGACTCGGGCTCGTGAGGAATATTATCTAAGTATTCGTTTGTAAATCTTAGGTTTAATAAGTGTATAAACGAAGTTTGGCATTAAGTGGTCCGCAGGGGTTCTTGTGCCATAAACCCAAACAAGCCAACCAAACCAAACTATAGATCTTGAGTTTTCCAAAAAGAAAAACCACCTTTTCACCAAAATCTGACTAAATCGACCTTTTCACCAATATCTAGCTAAACAGAATCAAATACTATCATAAAAGGTGCTGCCCGTGGTGTAATGGTTATCGTCGTAGGAAATGGACACGGCGACACGAGTTCAAATCCTGGACGAGACTGATTGCATTTCACATAGCACTAATACCCTTGGGAAAGGTATGAATCCAATTATTCTCCCTCCAGCTATGGATAAATAGTAGGGCAGACTAAGTTCTTAAGCCTTGGTGAGGCAACTAGTCTAGAAGGAAAACTCTGAATTCAAACCTGTTAAACTTCGCTTAAAAAATGACCTTGTGTCATATCCTGCCCGAGCGGAGTGGGTGGTAAATATGAATACTATCATAAAAGCCCATACTCTAAAACCCACATAGAAGACAAAACCAACCTAACCTTTCTTGGCATTAAATGACCCACAGAGGTTGATATGCTGTTAAACAAAACTAAAACACATTCGAACTTTGAAAGGCATGAACCCCCTTTTTCCCTTCAGCTATGGGTTAAATACAAATAGTATCACTAAGAATGTTTTTAGCTTTAAATAAAAGTTGATATGTCATTAAACAAAAAAAAAAATGAAATGATACAATCGAGTTGACATTATTTTCTATTAGAAGGGAAAACTTTTATATAAATCATTCAGACCTGACCGATAAAATGAAACGCAGTTTCTTCCTGGCAGCAGTCGTGTCGATACTGCTATATGGATGCAGTACTTGGACGCTTACTAAACGGCTGGAGAAGAAGCTGGACAGCAATTACACAAGAATGTTGCGAGCAATACTGAACAAGTCCTGGTAGCAACACCCCACAAGGCACCAACTATAAGGCCACCAGCCTCCCATCATGAAAACTATCCAAGCTAGATGAACCAGACATGCAGGACACTGCTGGAGAAGCAAGGACGAGCTCATAAGGGATTTACTCCTATGGACCCCTGCATATGGCCAAGCAAAAGCTGGACAACCAGCCCTAACATACATACAGCAGCTATGTGAGGATACGGGATGTAGCCCTGAAGACCTGCCAGAGGCGATGAATGATAGGGAGAAGTGGCGAGAGAGAGGGTCAGGGATATCCGTGCTAGCGGCACGACATGATGATGATGATTTATTTAAAGGTTTAATTTGGTTTTGTTTTGTTTTATGACATATCAACCCTTGTAGTTTGTTTAATGCCAAATCCTTTATGTATATATATATATATATAGGAAATGTAAACATAAATCAACAAAGTCAAATAGTTTCAAGTATTGCTATGTATCACTAAGAATTCAATCAAACATCTGTCATTTATTTGCACACAGATAAAAGATGAAACATTTCTATTTCTAATACTTCAATTTAGCATAAGTCATTTATTGGCACTCAGTTTAAGTGTCAAACAGTTCTATTTGACCCATAGATAGGACCCCTAACAGGTGCGACTACTCCGGGCCAGAGTAAACCTGGGAGCGATAGCAATGAAGGGGTACACCGCATTCCTCAAAGCTCCAGCATTACTGGAGCCTCACCATCTGATTGTTTAATGTCATAATCAGGACATTTGTTGAAGGAGGAAGTCTTACCCCTCTGTAGAGATGCAGTCGGTGTATTCTAGAGTCCAAGCCGTCAGAGCTAGGAACACTTTATATACAGGTATAATAATTTATTTTCAGAATATTTGCTTTTGTCATTGGTAATATTGATGGGATTATATGAAGAATCTAAAGACTGAAGCAGAAATATCGTACAAATCATTAATGCTATCTGTTGGGATGAAGAGCAATGATAAAGACAACCTTAAATAAAAGAACATGATATATTTTGGTTTGTCTCAGATATAATCTCTATTAAAGATAGCATGAAAAAATCTATATTGACAGCCTGTAAATCAATAACAAGAGGATATTAAAGATAAACAGTGTAAGATTTTCTTAAATCATGTAAGATTGACGGTTTCTTTGCATAATTGCATATCAACGTTTGTGGGTTGTTTAAAGCGAAAGCACCCTTGTGGAAGAATAGCAGTGATACTCTGTAACTCTTAGCTGTAAGTTACATTGGACTGGTCAGGTTTCATTTAATGGCATGTCAACCTTCGTTGGTTATTTAATTCTAAATTCACTCTTGTGGAAGAACAGATGTGATACTATGTAACTCTTAGCTGTAGGTTACATTGGACTGTTTAGGTTTCTTTGTTTAGTTTGGTTTGGGTTCTTTGTTTAACAGCAAATCAACCTTTGTAGGTTATTTAATGCCAAAGCCATTCTCCTAGAAGAACAGTAGTGGTACTATTTAACCCATAGCTGGGAGGAAAAGGGGGTTCATACCTTTCCCAAGGGTATTTGCCCGAAAGCGAATGTAATAGCGCGACTGGAGTACGAACTTGCGTGCTACGATTCCGCAGTCCATCGCTTTAATCATTACACCACGAGGACACCTCCGTTTCTTTGCTTAATGGCCTATCAATCTTCGTGGGTTATTTTATTCCAAAGCCACCCTTGTGGAAGAATAGCTGTGATACTATGTAACCCTTAGCTGTAAGTTACATTGGACTGGTTAGGTTTCTTTATTTAATGGCATATCAATCTTTATGGGTTATTTAATGCCAAAGCCACCCTTGCGGAAGAATAGCAGTGATACTATGTAACTCTTAGCTGTAAGTTACATTGGACTGGTCAGCTTTCATTTAATGGCATATCAACCTTCGTTGGTTATGTAATTCTAAATCCACCCTTGTGGAAGAATAGATGTGATACTATGTAACTCGTAACTGTAATTTACATTGGACTGGTTAGGTTTCTTTGTTTAATGGCATATCAACCTTCATGGGTTATTTAATGCCAAAGCCACCCTTGTGAAAGAATAGCAGTGATACTATGTAATCATTATTCTTCATTGTCAGACTTTAGTTCTTGGCAAAATCCTGAGATTTGAAAGTGATAACTACAAAAATGACAGGTGTATTTCTGAACAATTCTTAGCATAAACTTATAGACGTTTTTTTTTTAAGTGTTTGTGGTGTAATGATTATCGTCGTAGAAAACGGAAGCAGTGACATGAGTTCAAATCCTGGACGAGCTTGTTTACATTTCACATCACGCTAATACCCTTGGGAAAGGTACGAATCCAACTATTCTCCCTACAGTTATAGGTATATAGTAGGGCAGACTGCATTCTTCAATGGTGGTTAGACAATTTGTCTATGAGAAGGAAAACTTTGAATTAAAACCTGTTAAACTCCTGTTAAAAAATTAACCTTTGTGTCACATCCTGTTCGCGTAGAGGGGTTGGGTGAATACATATACCTCCTAAAGTTTGACCTTGTGTCACATCCTGTTCGCTCGGAGGGGTTAGGTGAATACACATTCCTCTTACAAATTGACCTTGTGTCACATTCTGCTCGTTTGGAGGAGTTGGGTGAATACATATACTTCTACAAGATTGATCTTGTGTCACATCCTGTTTGTGTGGAGAGGTTAGGTAAATACACATACCTCTTACAAATTGACCTTGTGGCACATCCTGTTCACGCTGAGGGGTTGGGTGAATACATATATGTGTGTTTTTTTTAAAAAAAGGCGTCGCATACATTGACCGAAAAGATAAGCTTGATAGAAGCAAAAAAAGTCAATTAAATATTTGATGGACGTTTGAATCATGTTGGTTTAATAGAAGCAATAAAAATACGTTATTGTTTTATAAACTGATCATCAAGTGATGTACAGAAGTCAAGTTCGTTTGTCCAGAAACTGAATGTAACAAATCAAAGTGGAAGCAAAAATATTTGACTCTTTAATTGAACAAATCCACAAAATTAATTTCCCTCTAAAACTTCGATGTTATATTTGATATAACAATTGGATGTAAGTAAGCAAAGTTGGTGACCGTAGTCGATAGCGACCCGAAGACTCCCTTTTCGATAGCTACTACACCAAGGTGTAGTGGAAGGTGCTACTCTTTTCCCTGGATTGACCCGCTTTACCCTTGATCCTTACCTTATAAAGCTGAGTGCTAAGCAAGGAGGCATCAAATACCATTTTTTGAGTCTTTTGTATAGACTTGACATGGGATTGAACACAAGTCGTCCAGGCCATTGGGGAACACTCTAACCATTATGCCAATGAAATCATATTCTTTTCTTCAATATTCTTATTGATTGGTGGATTGATTTTAATGGCAAATCAACCCGTCTTGGGTAATTTTACACTTTGAGGTCCGGGAATCGCATACATTACGCGTTTATATTTACATTGATTGTGAAGTTGGATTGTAAGATTTCTTTGGCGCACAGATATCAAATATTTCAATCTGAAACAAATAATTTGTACACAGTTATATAGTTTCATGCATTCTTGTTCAATATTAATAATTTTCAAGGAGTCCAATCGGTTAAAGCTGTACAATATGCTGATTGCATCTCTGCAGAGGGACAAGACTCCCCCAACGAGAGTCCTGTGACCCAGTCAGTTCGGGCTGTAGAATACGCTGATTGCATCTCTGCAGAAGGATAAGACTCCCCACCAACGAATATCCTGTGGCACAGTCGGCTGGGGTTGTAGAATACGCTGATTGCATCTCTGAAGAGGGACAGGACTCCCTTAACGAGTGTCCTGTGGCACAGTCGGTTGGGGCTGAAGAATTCGCTGATTGCATCTCTGCAGAGAATAGGACTCCCCCAACGAGTGTCCTGTGACCCAGTCGGCTGGGGTTGTAGAATACGCTGATTGCATCTCTGTAGAGGGACAGGACTCCTCCAACGAGTGTCCTGTGACCCTGTCGGTTGGGGCTGTAGAATACGCTGATTGCATCTCTGCAGAGGGACAAAACTCCCCCAACGAGTGTCCGGTGACCCTGTCGTTGGGGCTGTAGAATACACTGATTGCATCTCTGCGGAGGATAGGACTCCCTTAACGAGTGTCCTGTGGCACAGTCGGCTGGGGCTGAAGAATTCGCTGATTGCATCTCTGCAGAGGATAGGATTCCCCCAACGAGTATCCTGTGACCCTGTCGGTTGGCGCTGTAGAATACACTAATTGCATCTCTGCAGAGGATAGGACTCACCCAACGAGTGTCCTGTGACCCAGTCGGTTGGAGCCGTTTAATATGTAGATTGCATCTCGGCAAAGAGATAAGACTCCCCTTCCACAAGTGTCCTGGATATGACACTACACAATCCGATGGTGAGGCTCTTGTAATGCTGGAGCTTTGTGGGATATTGAGTACCCCTTCATTGCCATTACTCCCAGGTTCCCTCTGGCCTCGGAGTGGTAAATAAAACCGTTTGACCATTTATCCTATGTATAAAAAAATCGTTAAATCGAATTGTTAGAAAAAACTTTTTGCCTTCGTGTAAACAAATGACTGATGTCTAATTGAATTGTTATGTAAGTACTTGGAATTATTCATCTGTGTGATAACGAATGAGTAACGTTGAATAGAATTATTATTGTTGAATAGCAATACTTGAAACTCTTTAACTGTGTTTCTAAATTGAATTGCTAATATTACATAGCGATGCTAGAAACCATTTAAATGGGGGTGCCCTCGTGGCGTAATGGTTAAAGCAATGAACTGCGGAATCGTAGTACGCGAGTTCGTACTCCAGTCGCGCTATTACGTTCACTTTCGGGCAAATACCCTTGGGAAAGGTATGAATCCCCTTATCCTCCCAGCTATGGGTTAAATAGTACCACTACTGTTCTTCTCAGAGAATGGCTTTGGCATTAAATAACCTAAAGAGACTTGATATGCCATTAAACAAAGAAACCAAACCTATGTGCAAATAAAACTATTTAATAGATGGGTGGGTTCTTTTTTTACTGTATATCAATCACTATGGGTTATTTAATGCCAAATCCAGTTCACATATATTAGATATGCATGATGTGCAAACGCATATATTGTAGAGACCACACCTTAAAAAATAAACAAAAAATAAACAAACATTGCTCATTTACTTGCACATGAGTAAATGGTTTCAAGTATTTCTATCTAAAATGAGGAAGTTTATTTTATATAATTTGTTTGCACAGTAGTTGTTATTATCTCTCAATACAGTTTTATTCGCAGAGATTTAATGGTTTCAAGTATTGCGATTCAACAATAATTGGTTTGTACTTAGTTGATTGGTAAATTGGATGGCTGAATTTCCCAGAATTGTGAAAAGCGTTATATTTTTAGGTATAACCCGGTATCTCTCAAGAAAGAGAGAACATCATCCATGCGGATATTCTCATATTATCATATTTACCAACCCCTCCGCCCGGGCAGGATATGACACAAGGTCAATTTTTAAGCGGAGTTTAACAGGTTTGAATTCAGAGTTTTCCTTCTCCTAGACTAGTTGCCTCACCAAGGCTGAAGAACCTAGTCTACCCATAGCCGGAGGGAGTATAATTGGATTCATACCTTTCCCAAGGGTATTAGTGTTATGTGAAACGCAATCAGTCAGGTCCAGGATTTGAACTCGTGTCGCCATGTCAATATCCTGCGACGATAACCATTACACCACGGACACCTCCTCATATTATCTGTTTAAAAATGCCGCCCTCTTGTGATAGCTAGAGCTCCACATTCCACTAACACATGTTTAATGGTTTAAGGTGTCTAGCATGTCAAATAGTGTGGTGGCTGTCCCTGCTTGAGTATAAAAGAATGAGTGAGACTTGAAACCGGTTAGGTGAGTAAAAAATAAGTAAGTAAAGTTGTCTCCCTTTAGTCGAGGGCGACCCGAAGGCTCCCTTTTCAATAGCTACTACACTGAGGTGTAGGGGAGGGCACTACTCCTTCCCCCGGATTGCCCAACTTTACCCTTGATACGTACCTTATAATGCTGAGTATTAAGCAACGATATAAGTACCATTTTTTTAAGTCTTTGGTATGACGCGACCTGAACTGTGGTCTTTCTTACCATTGGCGAACGCTATATCCACTAGGCCAATGAGCCGGTTGAGTGCAAATAAATGATTCATACTATATAGATCTATTCGTGTTAGAATATCTTAAACCGTTTAACTATGTGCAAACTATGCGAACAATCTAGCTCTGACTCATTTAAAAATGATATTACCTTCATACCTTTGACTTGTAAATGTATAATCATTTAACTATGCGCAAACAAATAAGCTCAGGCTTGTTTTAAAACATTATTTACAAAATATTCGTTTGTAAATCATATGTATAAAGAGGATTTGGCATTAAATAACCAATAAGGGTTGAATGAGTAGAGTGTTCGTCAATGGTCCTGGAGACCGGGGTTCAATCCCAGGTCGAATCATACCAAAGACTTAAAAAATAGTACTTGATGCCGCCTTGTTTAACACTCAAAAATATAAGGTAAGGATCAAGGGTAAAGTGGAGCAATCCATGGAAAGGATTAGCGCTCTCTCCAACACCTTGGTTTAGTACCTGTTGAAAAGGGAGCGTTGGGGTCACCCTCGACTAAGGGAGACAACTTTACTTACTTTACCATAAAACCAAACCAACCAATCAACCCTAATATTCAAGGGAAGGATTATTATTAGTTATATGAAACCATATAACTACGTACAAATAAATGGTTATTATTGAATCGAAATGTTTATTGGAAACCGCATGATTATTAATATTAGATCGGAATACTTGAAACTATACAACAGCGTGCCAATTATTTGAATTAAATAGGAATATATGATATAACTGTGTGTAAAACTCTTAAGCAATACAAAAAATGTAAATTTGAATTAACAATGAACGCGATTCCCAAACCATTTGACGTAAAAATTGATTAATCGACCATTTTCCTTATAGAAAATTTTGTCTGTAATTTATGTCTCTGTCCCCTACCAGACAGGATTTGACACAAGGTCAAAGACCCGAAGGTTGGATCAAAGAGGGGATTAGGGAAGGGGAAGGTCGGGCTCGAGCCGAGGCTGGAATTCTGCTGGACTTAGCTGGTCATCGGCTCACTTAGTGCAGGGTGAGCCTGATGGGCCTTGCTTGACATGGATCCAAATATGGGCCCAGGTACGGATGCCTGATAATAGTTTGAACTGGACAACGAAACCTAGTGCTATACTTGCTCGTCAATGACCACCTTAATGCCTAAATCAATTCCTGGCTACAGTTATTCATTTTTTTTCGGTGGAGACTTTAGAATCGATATGTGAATATTTTCTTTTATTTGAAAAGAATAAAATCAGGAATTCGAACGAGTGTCAACAATTTATTTTATCCTAGCCTTTAAGCTGGTTCAAATCAAACTCTTTTGATTGATAAATTTCAAGTAAAAGTTGAGTAGGAGTGGGTATCCTCGTAGCGTAATGGTTAAATGGATGGACTGCAAAATCGTAATAAGCGAGTTCGAACTCCAGTCGCGCTATTACGTTCACTTTTGGATAAATACTCTTGGGGGAGGTATGAACCCTCTCATCCTCCCAGCTATGAGTTGAATAGTACCACTACTGTTCTTCTAGAAGGATGACTTTGACATTAAATAACCCAAGAGAGTTGATATGCCATTAAATAAAACAAATGTTAAGTTATTTACTAAGCTTTGCTTCGTTGCAGCACAAGAATAACAGCGCTCCCAGTGTGACTCAAACTTGCAAACAATAGTCTGCCTGCCTATCTCGCAAACCATTAGCCCACGCACGTGATTCACTCTACCCACGTCATATATATAAAATAGGAAAAAATTTTTTTTTTCTTTATTATTTAGGCTATTATCTTTCTAGACAACCCACCTCCACAACCACTAAAAAACGTTTAAAATTATATTTTTGAAATTTTAATTGTTTTTTTTTTAAATAAGATATCGAAAAAAATGTCAAAATTTTGCGTTAATAAATAAAACGCGTTTTTGTTTTTTGTTTTGTTTTGCAGGTTCAGATTCTTCATCCGAAAGATCTGCGAAATTGAGTCAATGACTGAAAATTTGAATTTCTTATCATTTTGCCGCATATATCGACTTGGTTGGTTGGTTGGGGTTTTTATGGCGTATCAACACTTGTACGTTATTTAATGACAAATCCATTTTTATACCAATAAACAGTTCTATTTCAAACAATCCAGTTTAGCATAAGTACACAGTTTAATTGTCAAGAACATTTTTATTTCAAGTTATTTAACCCATAGCAGAGGGAGGGATAAAGGGGGTTCATGCCTTTCTCAAGGGTATGTGTTCGAAAGTGAACGTAATACTGCGAGTGGAATTCGAACTAGCTTACAAGAATATTGCAGTCCAGCACGTTAGCCACACTGTTACGGAGACTCTCCATAAAATTTGGTAAATAAACCCCCATCTTTTGTATAATTTTGATAAATAACAGAGACAAGTTTTATAGCTGTAAACTAATTACCAACAAATAGTTTTAAAAAAGTAGGATTTTTAAAAAAGTAAGACATTCAAAATTCATGTTGCATAACGGTATAATACATATACAACTATACACATATACATGTGGAAACAAAATCAACAATAATAACAAACGGACACAGTTCTTTAGAAAAATATACCTCTCACAGTTTATTCGAAATGGTTGCGAAAGGGTTATGTGTGAGAGGTGAGTTGGAGACTGAACAAACTGCAACATATTGACCCTCAGTTCCTTTGTCTTTAGCAGCACTTCTTTCTCGTTTTGCTGGGCTGCTCAATCGGGGGTCCTGAGGGCCCATAGCCCTTTGCTGGGTGCTGGTTCTCTCTACAGCATCTTATCTCCAACTCTGACTCCAACTAACTCAACCTGTCTGTGGCCCCGGGTTATATAATTGTTGACATCCACCTGCTTCTTTTGGGCGTCACATCTGCACCCAATTCAACCCATCCACAGTCAAGGTTATACCTTGATATCTTCGACCGGATGCATCTGTTCCTTGATCGACGGCTGGGTCGGAGGTCAATATGTTACATTCATTGATCTTTTTATGATTTTTTGGTAAAATCAGAGAGGGCTCTGTTTCAATTTTATTTCAAACGTTTTATTTTAATCCTTTCATTTACTTATTTATTTTTATTTTTGAGTTTTTATTGACCAAACATTCTTAAATAATGGTCTTCACTTGAAATTGAAGATATGACCTCAATAGTCCATTCTTTATAAATGTACCACGCTAAAAAGGCACTTCAGTGGGTATAATGGTTAGCAAGTTAGACATGCAAACCTTCACGAGTGAGTTCGAGTTTCATTGGGCGCTCCATTCATATGACCTTAAGCCACATATGAGCAAAAACGTTTAGTTAATTACACTTGTATCAGGCTAAGGACTTATTGATACACTCTTATATATATATATATATATATGTGTGTGTGTGTGTGTGTGTGTGTGTGTGGATAGATAGATTGATTGTATAAAGAAAACGGAAAGAAAATATACATATATATATATATATATATATATAGATATATAAATGGATGAGAAAAGATTGATTAATTAATTAGTTTCACCATAATTAGTTCCACCCTGAAAATGAGAAAAACATTTTCTACCAGAAATTTTCGTAATTTCATATCTTTAACAATCCCGTCGAAACGCGTCGGTGGAACTCATTACGGCAGACTTAATTAATTAATGAATCTTTTCCCATCCGTTTATATGCATTTTTCTTTCTGTTTTCTTTATACAACATATCTCTCTGATTAAAACTCATACCTTACTTATATATATATATATATATATATAGTATTATTCGGTCCAGTCAAACCGGAGTTGGGATATCATTATATATATTATTATATTTTATGTATTATTATATATATTATTATATGTTATATTATTATTATATTATTATATTATATATATTATTATATATCATATATATTATTACTATATATATTATTATTTATATTATTATTATATATCAAAAACATATAACAGGATGGAAATAAATTTATAATCCCAATGTGACCGGTTTTGCTTTTTCTTAAAGATATATATATATATATATATATATATATATATGTGTGTGTGTGTGTGTGTGTGTGTGTGTGTGTGTGTGTGTGTGTGTGTGTGTGTGTGTGTAGGTTTTTTGGTGGGTTGTGTTTAATCCCATAGCAACCTTTATAGCTTTTTAAATACCTGTTTATCTATATTTATATTGAATATGTATGATTTGTAAAAGAAGTTTGGAGGTAACATTATTTCTAAAGGAACCAGTACTCATTTGTTTGCGCACAGATAAATGGTTTCAAGTATTGTTATCTAACACTAATAATTCTATTCAATATTAATCATTTGTTTGCATACAGTTAAATGGTTTTAAGTACTGCCATGTAATACGAATAATTCATTTTAAATGTTATTTTTTTGCACAGATTGAATTTTTTTCAAATATAGAAAATGATTAAATATTTCTATTTGACCAATAGATTGGACCGAAACCGGTATTACCATTCCTGTTCAAAGTGTACCTGGGAGTAATAGCAATAAAGAGTACTCCGCATTCCCCAAAACTTCAGGACTGGAGTCTCACCATCAAATGCAATTTAGTGTTATACTCTGGAGAACACACACACACGCACACACACACACACACACACACACACACACATATATATATATATATATATATATATATATATATATATGCGTGTGTGTGTGTGTGTGTGCAGCACAGTTATGAGTTATTACTTTGTGTTATATTTTTTCATAAATGAAATTCCTCTGCATTCATTTTCATTTGAAGATTTTTTTAGTTTGCAGGCATTTTTCATGTAGAATTAGAATCATTTTATATATACATATATATATATATATATATATATATATATATATATATATATATATATATGTGTGTGTGTGTGTATGTGTGTTTGTTATTATACAATATTATATTATATTATATTATATAATATATATATATATATATATATATATATATATATATATATATATATATATTGAGAAGAGAATAAGTTTTAATGTGGAATCATTATCATTTCGGTACCTCTTTACAGAGTTCTTGTATTATATATATATATATATATATGTGTGTGTGTGTGTGTGTGTATGTATGAATGTATGTATTATATAATATAATATTATATTATAACACGCACACATACACACACACACACACACATATATATATATATATAATGATTCTTATTCTACATGAAAAATACATGCAAACTAAATATACATATATATATATATATATATATATATGTGTGTGTGTGTGTGTGTGTGTGTGTGTGTGTGTGTGTAACAGAGAGAGAGATTTCCACATTAAAATCTTATTCTCTCCTCAATAAAGACCCGAAATTTTCCCCAAAGCCATTCCTGGAGAATTTGATCTGTAGGGGGAGGACAAAAAAAAAAAAAAAAATAATGAAGAGAGATAATTTCCTATTACCCGGCAGGAATTTAATTTTGGACTGAAACGTGATTCTTTTCAAAGAGACCTTCCATCTCTGCCGGCAGACCCGGATTTGTCACAGGCGGGCGATGGCGGAGAGATTTGTCGGCAGACAAAGCCACAAGATTACAGGTGTGAACAGTTGGCACATCGGCGAGGAGTTTGCCTTTTCAACTTCAATCAGGTAAATGAATAATGCAAAGAAAGCGTCGAACTTTTCTTTCGGGGGAAGTGTGAGACGCCTGAGGCTTCAGGACGACTGACGCGAAATAAGATCAATCGACAAGGTTTCTTTTTTTTTCTTTCTTTTTGTTCTACTTATTCATTTATTCATATTATTATTTTTTTATTTTTGTTAAACCTTGCTATTCTGGCTTTTTATTTTTATTCATCGATTTTTTTTAGGATAAGCAATGGAGTATTTCAATGAATGAAATTAGGCGACTAATACACTATGGGAAATAAGAGGTTTAGGTGTGTAGGGAAAGATTATGGAGTTAGTCACTTACTTTTTCTTCTTATCTCCATTTGCTTATCTTCTTTTTATGTTGGTTGTTCAGGCTGAAAAGGAATGAATGACGGAAAAGAGACGGATACTGTCAGACTCCACTTTTATTTCCAGGTTTACAACTACTTCGTGGAGAGGAATGTACTTTCCCGAACCAGTAAAATAGCCGTCTTCCCTGTTGAGGTGTCTATCGAGATCTGAGAAAGTTTTTTAGGCTCCAGGAAGCATATCTTTTCAGTCATGCGTAGATTGTCCTTCTTGTCAGAAGCCTCTTGGGAGATTGTTACTTTTTGTATTAATTCATTTTATTTTGTGTTTATTTTATTTTTGTTTATTTTTATATATGTTACTGTTTTTGTTTTTTTAAAATTTATTATTCAATCCCCATTATAGAATTTTGCGAATATGTAAGTAAGTATTTATTACTGATAGTCAAATAATAAAGAAACATTTTCAAAAATAAGACAGTTTTCTTCTTACTTAAAACTAGTTTTACATTTTGAAAAATGTATAAAGAAAGCAATGAGAGAGATTTTATTGAGATAGGAAGTGAGTCTTCGCGGCCCGAATGGCTAAAGTGATGGGTTGTTCCAATGAAGTCAGTGAGTTCAAATTCAAGTCGCGCTTTTGGACTGATAACCTAAAAAAATTATGAACCACCTTGTCCCTCCCCACCAAGTCACGGGTAGCATTAAATAACCCACGTAGATTGATATGCCATTAAAAAATTCTCCTGTGATGCTTATTTAAATAATCCCTTAACCTTTTTGGTAATTCAATATTGATTTAGGTAAAGAGACAAATTTATTATGCAAAGCGACATATTTCTAAGATTATTGCCATCTTAAACATTTCAAAAATGATTATAGATGTTCGAAAAAAACGATTTAAAAGGGTTGAAATATCTTGTCGGGTAGACAAAGAAGCATATATATATAATTATTCTAACGTTCAATTATTCTAACATTCAGTTATTCTTACAGTTATCCATTCTAACATTCAATTATTCTAACATTCGAATATTCTTACTTTCAATCATTCTAACATTCAATTATTCTAACATTCAATCATTTTTATATTCATTCAGTTAAATATTCAATTATTCTAACATTCAATTATTCTAATATTCAATTATTCTAACATTCAAACTATCAATAAAATCATCATCTGAAGACTTATTATTTATTCATTCATTCATTTATTTTTTCTTCATATTTCTGCATTTTCATAATTATTTTTATATGAAAGAGAGACAGACGAAGAGAATTTGATTGATAGACTGATTTTAACGGTATGTCAATTCGTCTAGGGTTATTTTATGCCTAGATATTAAAGAAACGCGTTCATTGCACGTTCATATTTCCATTTTTTGTAGTTCCTTTAGAACATTTTTCTTTTTTCTTTTTCTTTTTTTGTGCCCATGATCTAATCAAGTACGAATAATTTTTAGACGGATCTATCAGACCCATAGATGATATCATGAAGATATTTTTAACTCTTGGCCAAAACTTTAAAAAAAACAAAAAAAAAAAATAGGCTTTTTTTTTTTTTGAAAATATCACGAATGTTTTATGTAAAATTTAAAATGAAATTGATAGATTCAATAATAGTATTTACAAAACACACATTTACTTACTTAAAAGATAAATATTTTATTAACAAACTGTATTTGTCTTGTTCTAAATAAAAGGTAATATTATCCAAGTCGAAATATAGTTTAACCTTCTGGTTATTGACATTTCTTTTTAATTATTGACCCCTTTGATTCATATTTTATTTTAGTGAAACCCTTTAGCCTTTCCATATTATAAAATCCATTATTTCTTTAAAACTAAACATTATAAGGAATTGTATAAAAATAACTAATAATGTTTTATGCATTGTAGAAATATAACTAATTTATTGCACACAAACTTTAACTATAATCTATGGAAAATGAAAGTTCACTAGCAAAATAAGTTATCAATAAATAATAAAAAATGAAATAAGTCATGAATAAAAAACAATCATTAAAATCATTTAACTGTGAGCAAACAAACATTATTAAATAGAATTATTGATGTTGAATAACAATAATTAAAACCTTTTAACTGTGTGCAAACAAATAATAAATATTAAATAGAATTGTTAGTTTAAATGGAAATACTTGAAACCATTTAACTGTGTGCAAACAAATGATTAATATCAAATTGGATTACTAGTGTTGAACTGCAATAATTGAAGCCTTTTAACTGTGTGCAAACAAATAATTAATATCAAATTGGATTACTAGTGTTGTATAGCAGTAATTGAAGCCTTTTAACTGTGTGCAAACAAATGATTAATATCAAATTGGATTACTAGAGTTGAACTGCAATAATTGAAGCCTTTTAACTGTGTGCAAACAAATGATTAATATATACAAGGACATATTTCTTGAAAAATAAGATAGTACTTTAATGGGACTTTATTCAATGTGAGTCATGTGGGTGAGGCTGCTTTACTAGTTTGGCCATATTTGGCTCCAACATTGTCAATGATAATCGATGATCACCACTTAATCGTTGTGGTTGTGTCGAATCGGTTACGAGATTTTGTCAGTAAGTTAGAGAGTCGGCTGAAACCAGAATCAACCACGTAAGATATATTTTACTAAACCTTTTGCTTAGATGTGGCATAAGGCCGTATGAATGGGGCACCCAGTGAGAATCGAACTCACTGGTGAAGGCTTGCTCGCATCCGTTCATTATCTGCCTAGAATATGTACTTCGAACATCGATATATATATATATATATATATATATATATATATATATATATATATAAGTATTATTCGGTCGAGTTAAACCAGAGTTGGGAGTAATTCCTTCAGGACAAGAAAATCATTCAAAAGCTGAACATTTGAATTTTCCTGGTAGAGAGCTCAATGTAATTAATTTTACAGAGCAATACTTTCTTTAAAGAAAAACCAAAGATCCATAAAATCTGAAGAAGTTCTGTTATATTTTTCTTCGTGTTTTTGGTTTTCATCAGAAACGCAAAACAGGATGGAAATAAATTTATAATCCTCAAATAACCGGTCTTTGGTTTTTTCTTTAAAGAAAATATGTATATATGTATGTATGTAAGTAGATAATGGAAATAAACCCGACAGTATAAAGAAAATAGAAAAACAAATTAATCCAGTGATGAATTTATTATGATGGAAAGTCAATGTTAAAAAAAACGTTTTGGTCGGGTTTTTCAATCTATCCTCTTAGGTAAATTAGTTCAGAACTAATTTACCTAAGAAAGAGGATAGATTGAAAAACCTGGGTCGTGTATTAACGGCCGAAACGTTTTTACGTTGACTTTCCATCATAATAAATTCATTACTTTTGAATTAATTTGTTTTTCTGTTTTCTTTACATACATACATACATACATACATATATATATATATATATATATATATATATATATATATATAAACAGGAATTGGCACTATCTTTACCCAGTTGGCGAGGCATCGAATACGCTGACTGTATTCTTTCCTGAGAGTGTAAGACACACCCAAAATAATGGGTGTCTTGGGTACGACACTAAACTGCATCTGATGATGAGGTTTGAAGATCCGGGTAGAGTAGAAGACCTCACCATTATCATTACTTCCAGGTCCATTCTGATGATTATTTCATAGAATGTGCAAAAAATGTTAAGAAACAACCACACAAAAAAACGTAAAAATGAGCGTACATTGAACGTAATTCCCTAACGTGATAGTATTAAATAACTCTAGACGAGTTGACATGTTAAAATAAATCAATCTATCTATTTTATGATAATCTGATTTTTGTCTGCAAATGAGCATAGCAATACACAAGCGGCACGTCATAGCGCGATTGTTGTCAACAAAATAACATCAAAATGTTTCAGCGTAAGTATTTTCCAGTTCAATTTCACAAACAACAACTCTTTAATAAACACCTACACAAAAATGATCGTACAAAGAACGTGATTCTCTAAACCCTAGGCGTAAAATAACTCAAAACGGGTTGACAAATTTTCAAAAATCAATCAACTCTGGTTTCGTTTGGTTTATCTTTAATGACATATCAACCTTCGAGGGTAATTTAATGTCAAAACCATCATTGCAGAAGAACATTACTGGAACTATTTAATCCATAGCTGGAGTGGAAGAGAATAAAGGAGATCATACATTTCCTAAGAGCATCAAAAAGTCAACGTAATATTGCAACTGGCGATCGAACTCGCTTATTTTGAAGCTATAGTCCAGCACTTTAGCCATTAAGCCGATTAATAATGTTTGAGCAAAATGGACAATATAAAGAAAATGTTGCATGTTGACCTTTGACAGAGCTAGATGTGCCAGCTGTGTAAACAGAATGATTACAGAACGCACCTGTGTAAACAGGAAGGCAAGCGATGCGTAGATGTTAGCACGTAATGTGGGTGACAATCGGAATACTTTGGCGCTGTGAAATTATATATATGCAACCCTCAGGAGTAACGGTCAGTCTCAGTCCTGCGGTCAGTAGAGATACAGTTTGTCACGGAAACTGGCTGCAAGGCGCCCGGTAGGGCAACGGCCGGTGGCTGGGAAGCCGAAGAAGCAAAATGTACGGCCCTGAATATGAATATGGTACAACGCAGCTGAGAAGAAGTTATGGGTCAATATAGCAGTGTCGAAGTCCTTCAGTCGTCTCCCTCCTCAGTCTTTCTCTCTTACACTACAGAAAATTCGAATCTTACGAGAAATAAAAATATGAGTTATATATCTTTATAAAGAAATGCGTTGTTGCGTCTTCATTGTGCGAGTATATAACAAAAACAAAAGAAAAAATGTTTGAAACGTGGACAGGACACAACAAAATCGTTATACATCACAATATCAACAAGTATGACTTTAAATAACCCGCGAAGTTTGGTATACATCTAAACAAAGAAACCAACTCTGCAAAACCAATTTTATTTAACCTGTTTCTTTATTGTTTACTTCTTTCTGAACAAAGTCGACCCTGTCATCATTAATTTCATTACTTGGACAGACTAAGCATAATTGTGATATTTTTAATCATTTTTTATTTTATCTTATTTTATTTGATTTTAATTTTTTGTTTATTCCCTGAGTAAATGCACTACAAAATGAAAGAAAAGAAAGGGACGGTAAAAACAAAAGAAATCTTCATGGAGAAGCAAGGATTACGTCATTAATTAAAGTGTGACGTCAGGGACCTTGAAAATTTTTATTGTTTTCCTTTACAGGAAGGGAAAATTAAGGAAAATATTGACATAGATAATTTGGATAAACAAACCTTCTCATCTCGACCGACAGTTGCTTGATCTGTCGATGACTTTTTCTGTCGTTTTTTTACCTTCCGCTTTTGATGTATTGTATTTTTGGCGCAGACAACACGACAAAATCTTTTACAGGATATCGATTCCACTCAGAATAATTTAGCATTGAAGACATTCTATTTATATATATACATATATGTGTGTGTTTGTGTGTGTGTGTGTGTGTGTGTGTGTGTGTGTGTGTGTGTGTTTATGTATGTGTGTGTGTGTGTACAAATATGAAAAAAACATGTCTTCAGTGGATGATTTTATTTTTTGCCAATATATATATATATATATATTGGCAAAAAATATAAATATATATATGTGTATAATCGGCCATTGGCCCAGTCTGATATAATCAGACCGGGCCATTGGCCTAATGGGTAGAGAGTTCGTCAATTGTCCTGGAGACCAGGGTTCAATCCCAGGTCGAGAGGTACCAAAAACTCAAAAAATACTACTTGATGCCACCTTGCTTAAGACAGCATTATAAGGTACTGATCAAGGGTAAAGTAGAGCAATCTCAGGAATGGAGTGGCGCCCTCCTTTACACCTCGGTGTAGTAGCTTTTGAAAAAGGAGCCTTCGAGTCGCCCTCGACTACAGTCACCCTCGACTACGGTCTCTTTAGTGGTCATTTAACACCAAAATTATCCTTGTAGAAGATCCATATCGGGGGTAGGGGTGGATAAGGTGGTTCTTACCAGGGGTATTAGTCCAAAAGTGAACGTAATAACGCGACTGGAGTCCGAACTGGTTTACTTCAAGGCTTACTTATATATATGTATATAATTATCATGTCGCGCTGCTAGCACGGACTTCCCTGACCTTCTCTCGCCACCTGTCTCTATCGTCCATCGCTCCCGAGATGTCATCCTGGCTACATCCTGTATCGGCACAGAGTTGTTGTTGATAGGTTCTAGTTGGTCGTCCAACCTTTGCTCATCCATGTGAAGGGGTCCACAGAAGTACATTGCTTACATCCTTACTTCTCCAGCTGTGTCCTGCATGCCTGTTTCGTCTAACTTTGGTAGTTTTCGTGATGGGTCGTTGGTGGCCGTTCAGCTGCTGTTTTGTAGGGTGTTGCCCCCAGGACTTGTTCAATACAGCTCGCAGTTTGCTTGTATAATTGCCGTCAAGCTTTTTCTGCATCCGTTTTCTTAGTGTTTATGTGGTGCATACATATAGCAATATAAACACGACGGCTGCTTGGAAAAAAAACTGCGTTTGATTTTATCGATCAAGCCTGACTTCCATATGACCGATAGCCTATTGATAGCCGTCCAAGACTTTGCTAGTCGCGTGTTGATATCTGTCTCGGTTGAGGAAAACACTGCTTCTTAGGTAGGTGAATTTGTTCTTTAGTTTCAGAGGACCACCCTTTAGTGTGGAGATGTCGCCTCTTTGATTAAAGCATATTTAATCTGTTTTGTGTGGGTTGATATGCAAACCTATGGCACCTGCTGCTTGTTCCAGAGTATGTAGTAGGAATTCGACTAGGGTGGGTGAATGTTCTAGAAGCGCTATGTCATCGGCGTAGTCCGCGTCCGTAATAGTTTGTGCGGGATATCTTCTGCTTCTTTCCTTTGCCCGCTTGAAACCGTTTTCGTTCATTAAATCTGTAGACGGTCTGCGTACGTAGTCTAGGCTGATAATGAACATGTATGTGAGTAATCTATCTCCTTACAGCACACCTGCTACAATCTCAAAGAAGTCTGTGTCTCCAACCGGAGAGCGGACTTTTACTTTCGTGTTTTTATATAGCATCATTATTGCTGCGACGGTTTCTTTGGGTAGTCCGTAGGCGAGAAGTATTTGCTCCATCTTTCCTCTGTGTATGGAGTCAAATGCAGTGGAGAATTCGACGAATAATATTGTTGTGTCAAGGTTTTTTGCACGTACACCTAGAATTCGACGGATAGTAAAAATTTGTGATACCGTGGATCGATTTCTCCAAGAGCCATTTTGATTCTTCTTAAGTATTTTCTCAATTTTAGGTTCTATGCGGTTGCGAAGCAAAGCATTGTAGATCTTGGCTACTATGAATGTAAGGGTTATACCTCGTTAGTTCTTGGTTATTCCCGGGTCACCCTTCTTGGGGAAAGGGGAGATCCAGTCCTTTGTCCATCTGTCTATTGTGTTCTGGTTATATACGGCGTTGCAGTATCAGAGCAGTATGTCGTCGAATTCCCTGATGTATTGTATTTTTGGCGCAGACAACACGACAAAATCTTTTACAGGATATCGATTCCACTCAGAATAATTTAGCATTGAAGACATTCCATTTATATTTATACATATATGTGTGTGTTTGTGTGTGTGTGTGTGTGTGTGTGTTTATGTATGTGTGTGTGTACAAATATGAAAAAAACATGTCTTCAGGCGATGATTTTATTTTTTGCCAATATATATATATATATATATATTGTCTTCCATACTTCTGGAAGTATTTCATCAAGCCACGCTACTTTCTTATTTTTAATTTTTATTCGTACAGAGTCGAGTTCTTCTTGCGTAAACTGTCCTAGTTTGATGCCTCGTTGATTACTAATAATTTTTTAGATTGGTTCATTCGTAACTTTCTGAGGTTTTTCGAGTAAATTCTCGAAATGTTGTTTCCACAGGTGTATTCGTTCTTCTCGGTTGACAGCTTTCAGTTTAGGTCTTGCAGTACTCTTCTTTCTGCTCACTTCGTTTATCGTCTGCCATGCTATCCTAGATTGTCTATCTGCAACCAAGTCTCTAATCGTATTGATCTGATTTTTTATGTATTCTGTTTGTTCTCTTAGGTATATGTTTGTTCATTTTCTGCTTTCTTAAGTTTCTGAGCATTGATATTGGTTAGGTTCCTCTAATTACATAGGAAAGCGGTTTTTACGTCTGCATGATTTTTTCTAACCGCTAATGTCTCCCATGGGACTCTAGGTTTAGCTCTTTGTTTAGTTGGTATGCATTCTGCTGCCGCTTCTATGTGGGCATTGACGAAATTCCCAAATTCGTCATTCGGAGTAGGTGATTCTGATATCTCCTGTTGTGCATCGAATTTGTTTCTTAGTGTTAACGTATATTTATCTCTAATATCCCTGTTGTTAAGCAGGGACCAATCATAGTGTACGGTTGTGGTTGTTCGGGCCGCATTCCTTCGTAGATTCAATCGTATCTTTACCGTGATAATTCGGTGATCGGAGGACACACTCTGGAAAGAGGAATATGCCTCGCAGTTCAATGCGCTATTATTCCATCTCTTATTTATGAGGACGTAGTCTATCTGTGCATTATTTGCGTAGGTTTGGGTCCATAGATTTCCCCTTCTTTTCTGGAATTTAGTATCAGGCATGTTAATCTATTTTCTAACGTGAAATCTGTTAGATGTTCCTCTTTTCTTTTTGATGAGCTATGTAAGCTGAATTTGTTGTTTACGTTTTTACCTATTTGGGCATTTATGTATCCACCGATGACGAGAACGTTGTGTTTTGGGATGCTATGAACATATAGAAGGCGATAAGGTCAGTTTTGTCACTAACATTGGTAGAGCTGTAGCAGGAGATGATTGTTGAGCTGGGGTAGCCATTAAACGTGGCTACCATCATCCTTGGTTTTTTCTTGATGCTATTTAATGTTATTAGGACTCGTGGACCGATAAGCATACGTACACCAACTATCGCGGTGTTGACAGAGTTTTTCCATGCAGATCCTTTTTACCCAACCCCTCCGCTCGGGCAGGATATGACACAAGGTCAATTTTTAAGCGGACTTTAACAGGTTTGAATTCAGAGTTTTCCTTCTCCTAGACTAGTTGCTTCACCAAGGCTGATGAACCTAGTCTGTCCTACTATTTGCCCATAGCTGGAGGGAGAATACTTGGATTCATACCTTTCCCAAGGGTATTAGTGCTATGTGAAATGCAATCAGTATCGTCCAGGATTTGAACTCGTATCGCCGTGTTCATTTCCATGCAGATGCCGAGACAAACGTCCATCCATTGCCGGTATCGTGGTATTTTATATCTCCGCTATGAAGGTTTCTGTGTTCTTGTACACATATTATGTCTATGTTATGGTCTATCGCCAAAGCTGTCAGCTCAGGTAGTTGACCTATTCTATTTAAAGTTCTAACGTTGAATGTCGCTATTTGTATTGTTCTTTTACATTTTAGTAATTTTTGTTTTAGTTTGAGTTCTGTTACTGATTTTTCGAACACTGGGGCCAGAGCTCCAACCTTAGCAGGAAGCGCCCCTTTTTTACTCGCGTTAAAGGCGATGCGGTTTGGAGATGTGGTTTGAGTATGAGTTATGGTAATCTTTCAATGGCTTTGTTTTATTCTCATCCATAGAAGCCACCCTAAAAGATAAGCAGGAGTAGTTCCCTGATCGAACTATCTATCCTTTGGGATTCGGTCCTCTCAGCGCCTGGTTAGGCGTGCCGTTGACCCGTCGTTGGGTTCGTCCACCTTTACGTCTACTACGCTACTTCCCATGGCTTCCGAGACGTATCTTGGGTAAAAAAATATCTGAAAATGATCTTGTATGGCATCCTCGCATCGTTCTCGTGCAGAGTGGGTGTGGATGACAATATACGCTCCCCCATGGGAGTTGAGCACTCTGGCGAAGGAATTTTCAGCTGCCGCTCGCATAATGCAAAGCTCTTCGAACTGATTGAGCACTCTGGTATCCGGTAAGGTACAAAATGTAAACAAGTGAATGCTGCAACTTAATACTTTAAAATTCCCTAGGTGACGTGGTACGCTTGTTGGCCGAGCGGTCTGAGACTAAGTCTAACGTAAAGTTGGGCGGGTTTCGATCCCAGCTTCAAGCGTCCTATGTGTCTAGCCACACTGAAGAGTTATGATACAACGAAACAGTCTGTCTGTGGATGACTATATATACATATATACGTTACCCTTAGATATATGCTCTATCTCTGATACTGAGCACTCAAACCTCTGCTGATTGGAAGGTATCCTTTGACGTGAAATCTAAGAAGGTAGAGGTAATAAAACCTGCATTTTGCTTGTCACTGTGCTGTAGCTATGTAGACCAAGAGATTGGCCTAAACGTCACAATAATTCAACAACAAATAGATATCTTACTACTTTATCCTCTAACTATATTGATATATTTATCATATTTACCCAACCCCTCTGTTCGGGCAGGATATGACACAAGGTCAATTTTAAAGCGGAGTTTAACAGGTTTGAATTCAGAGTTTTCCTTCTCGTAGACTAGTTGCCTCACAAAGGCTGAAGAACCTAGTCTGTCTAACTATTTACCCATAGCTGGAGGGAGAATAATTGGATTCATACCTTTCCCAAGGGTATAAGTGCTATGTGAAATGCAATCATTCTCGTCCAGGATTTGAACTCGTGTCGCCGTGTTCAATTCCTGTGACGATAAACATTACATCACGGGCACCTCCTAATCCAATTAAAGAGTTTCAAGTATTACTATTCAACACCAATAATTTTGCATTATGTAAACATTCGAACTGTTTCCAAGTATTGCTACGTAACACTAACAATTCAATTAAATATCAGTCATTTGTTTGCACATAGTTTAAATATCAAACTATTCTATTTGGTCCTCAGATGGGACCCTATCAGATGCAATCACTCCGGGTCAAAGTGGATCTGAGAGCAATGGCAATGAAGGGATACTCCACATTCCCCAAAGCTCCAGACATGAAGTCTTACTATCAGATATCTTAGAGTCATACCCCCAACACCACTCGTTGGTGGTGTTGGTGGGGGTGGTCTGACCCATCTGCAGGAGATGCAGTCGGTGTATTTTACAGCCCCAGCAGACTTGGCTGGTATGCACTTATGAATAATGCATTTAAGTATTCCAGTGTGAAATGTCTGTTCTTTAAAATTAACGATCTTGACGTTTGAATTTTTTTAACAATTTGTTCTTTGTAAGATTTGTTTTTTATTATCCATAAAAAAATGTTTGAAATATTTGTGGGGGTGTTGTGGGCCTGTATGATGTGCTTAGTGACGTGTGTTCAGAGAACGATAATATTTGATAAAGTCTGCAGGAGAGAGTGTTGGTAACATGTTTAATGTATGAATCAAGTGTATATATATATATATATATATATAATCCAAGGAGTAGGAGTATCCAATTTGAGTGCTCAACCAGAAATAAATTCATAATGACACCAAAGAAATGAATTATATATATATATATATATATATATATATATATGTATGTAAAGAAAAATTGATAACGAGGTAATCCAAGTAGGAGGAGAGATTTATTGAGAAGCAAAGTCGACACTATAGCGTTTCGGTTCTAATGAACCCTCATCAGGGTTATGTGGGATGATATTAGTGATGTTAGATCAACGATGGATGTTTCAAAATGTAAAATACAAAAACCTTGGGAGAATTTATATAGCAAGAAAAAGTTGACCGTTTAATTAGTGAATCAGCATTTATCATATATATATATATTTGATTCGTACATCAAATATGTAACCACCACAAAAATTTGATAAAGAAAAAAATTATATATATATATATATATATATATATATATATATATGTATGTATGTATGTATGTATGGATAATTTTTTCACGTTTTTGCCATCGCTGAAATGTTTAGATTTTTTTAAATATTAAAAAAAATGTTTTTTCTGTTTTTGTTTTCTCTGCTTTTGTTTTAGCTTTTTTTTTTTTTTTTAGTTTTTTTTTTTTTTTTAATCGAACTCGGGGACGAAAATCGTCAAGCAAATTGTTACAAAAATCACCATGATGTTTCTTTGCTTCCTTTTGCCTCCCCCCCACTCCTTCTCCTTCTGACTTCTCCTCTCCTTATCCTCTTTCTCCAGCTCCTTTACCCCCTCTTCTTCCCTTCTCCTCCTCCTTCCTCTCTCCTCCTCCTTCTCCTCCTCCTTCTCTTCTTCCTTATTTTCCTCTTCTTTATCATCTCAACATTTTTTTAAAATTCTTAACCACTTAAATAGACCCGGGGAAAAATGTCAAAGAAATATGTGCTGTTAAATAAGATAAGAAAGTAATATTGATTGGATGAGACTTAAGTGTTTCTGTATTGTCTTATTTGTCCTTTAAAATGTCCATTCGCGCAAACATTTAAACGTACGCGCGTTCCCACACACATGTATTATATTTTTTAATTAGTCTGAAACTTGATCTGATTGATTGATTTTAACGACATGTCAACCCGTCGAGGATAATTTTACCATAAGAGATTAGGGAATCGTGTTCATTGTACTATTATATTTGCATTCTTTGTAAAATTATTTCTTTAGTGTTTTTATTCATTTATTCATTTTTTTTTTTGCCCACGTATCCGATCAAATATGAATAAATTTAAAAAAATCTATTTGACCCAGAGATGGGAACAGAACAGTTACAATCACTCTGGATCGGCGTGGACTCGGGAGTAATGACAATTAAAGGGGAGGACTCCATATTCCTCAAAGCTCCAGGACTTGAGCCACACCATCTTGCCATGTTAAGAGTGGGCTGGAAGTAATGGTGATTATTCATTTGTTCATGTGTCAGCAATTAGCAACAAAGCAGTTCGTCTTAGTATTTAACTTTTTAGAACTAATCTTCGCAATATGGAGTTAATTGGCGTCATGGCTAAAGTTTTGCACTACGACCTCGAAGTAAGCGAGTTCGAACTCTAGTCGTGCTATCACGATCACTTTCTGACAAATACACTTGGTATGAATCTCTTTATCCCATCAGTTAAGGGTTGAATAGAATGACTGCTGGATGATTTTGGCATTAAATAATCCACGATGGTTGATATGCCATTAAACAAAGAAACCAAGCTAAACGCTGTTAATTCTTAATTTAACATAGTTTAATGGGATTTTTGTACGTTTAATGCGACTTTCTTTGTTAAATATGATTTTTTTAAAGAAAAAAAGAGGTTTGATAAGATAGAATCTGGCATTAAATTTTGGCATTAAATAATCCACGATGGTTGATATGCCATTTTTGTATGTTTAATGCGATTTTCTTTGATAATATGATTTTTTAAAAACAAAAATGAGGTTTCATATGATAGAATCTGTACTCATCAAAAGATTTGCAACATAATCATGCGATTTTTTGTTTTTAAGACTACGAGTTGATTTTCATTAATTCTTCTAATTTGTAGCCGTGTCAGTACTACTGTACGGCGGCACCACTTGGCTTCGAACGAAAAGCTAGAAGAAAAAGCTAGATTGGAAATACACATGGAAACTGCGTGCTTTTGGACAAATCCTAGAAGTAGTACCCAACAAAACAGCAACTATACGGCCACTTACTTCCTATCTCACAAACCATACAAGTAAGACGAACAACAAGACATAATGGGCACTGCTTCAGGAGTAAGGATGATTTCATCTGCGACGTTTTCCTGTGAACTCCTACACCTGGGCACACCAGTGTTGGTCGACCAGCAAAAACTTACATACCTCAGCTCTGTATGGGCACTGGAAGTCAAGTGCGAGGATTGATAGGAACGGATGTCGAGAGAGAGAGAGAGAGAGAGAGAGAGAGAGAGTCAAGAGGATACATGCTGTTGGCGCCCCTTGATGATGATGATTATTGTCGTTGCTTTTGTTGATGTTGTTGCTGCTGCTGTTGCTGCAGCCCGTGCATTAAAACATTCTTCTTCTTCTTCTTCTTCTTCTTCTTCTTCTTCTTCTTCTTCTTCTTCTTCTTCTTCTTCTTCTTCTTCAAAATGTAGTGTTCCTTGCTGTTGATTTATTTACTCTATCTTGTAGCATTTTGATAAAAAAAAATATGAGTCTTAATTTAAAGAGGGTGTAAATTAATTACGAATGAAAATTAACTACAGAAGCCTAGTGGGTCAATGAGGTCAAGGTTTTCAATATATCTTCATTTAGTATATATATATATATATAAAAGTAAATATATACATTAATTTCAGTAACCACATTACCTGGTTGTTAATACACTGTGAAAAGCTTCGTAAATAACTTCAAAAATTGATAAAATTTGAGCCAAAGTTTAAACAATGCATGTGAGTGATTGTTCTTTTATAGATGACTGATTTGATTTAATGGCTGGTCAAACCGTTTTGGGTTATTTTTTGCGAAAAGGTAAATGGTTGGAGATAGATTTATTTTTAGGCTTTTTCAAGGATCTTTCTTGATTGATAGTGAACTGTTTACAGTTGTTTGTTGTTCAGTGAGATTTGGGATTCCTTTTGAATGCTAGGTTTGTAGGTTAAAGTTCAAGTTTACGGTTATATTTTTTGGTATATATATATACCCAACCGATTGGGGGTATGGAATACAGCGACAGCTTCTCTGCAGAAAGATACCCCCAACGAGTGTCCTGCATATGACACTAAGCAAATTGATGGTGAGGTTCCAGTAATGCTGGAGCTTTGGGGAATGCAGAGTACCTCTTCAGTGCCATCGCTCCCAGGTCCCTTCTGTCCCGGAGTGACAGTTTCTAATTGGGTCTTATCTATGGGTCAAATAGAACTAAGCGGTGTACTTATGCTAAACTGAATAACTTGAAATAGAAATGTTTTTGACAATTAAACTGTGTACTTATGCTAAACTAAACTGTTTGAAATAAAACTGTTTTGACATTTAACTGTTTGTAAACAAAAACTATACTTAAACTAAACTGAATTGTTTGAAATTTAATTCGGCGTTAAATGACCCCAAAACGGTTGATATGCCGTAAAATAAAAGAACCAAACAGCTCCCCGCTCGGACTGGAAGCGACACAGTCATTTTAAAGTGAGGTTTAACAAGTTTGAATTCGGAGTTTTCCTTCTTCTATGTCTGTTTCCATAACAAGATTTAAGATCCCAGTTAGCCTTGCTATTTACTCATAGCTGGAGGGAGAATAACTGGATTCATACCTTTTTCCAGAGAATATTAGCGCTATATGAAATTCTAAATCTCGTCCAGGACTTGAACTCGTATCGCCGTGTCCATTTCCTTTGATGGAAACATTTATATTTTTTTCGGTATTATTTTATTTCTTTCAGTAAGTATAAAATGTTATAGATACTGAGATTTTTTTAGTGTATCTCTCTTGTTATATGTATCGTAGAAATGTTTTTTTAAATGCATCAAAATCACTCAATTCCATTTGAATGTGTTAAACTGCATAGGATGTTAGACACGCTATGCATTCTGGTGTGTCTTCTTGGTTTGGTTGGGTTTTATGGAATATCAACCATTGTAGGTTATTTAATGCCAATCCTCTTTATACATATATATTAAATATATAGAATTTAGTTTCCTAGGTTTTTATAGTATATCAACCATTGTAGGTTATTTAATGCCGAATGCATTTTTATGCACGGAAGAAGTTTTATTTCAAACAATTAAGTTTAGCCTAATTACACAGTTTAGATGTCGAAACAGTTCTACTTCAAGCAATTCAGTTTAGCATAAGTAATATTTTTGTTTGCACAGCTAAATGTCAAAACCGTTCTATTTCAAACAATTCAGTCAAGCATAAGTACCGAGTTTAAATGCAAAACAGTCTATTTCAAACAATTCAGTTTAGCATGAGTACAGTTTTTGTTTACGTACAGTTTAATGCGAAAACAGATCTATTTCAAACTATTTAGTTCGACGTACGGATGCAGTTTAAATGTCTGAAACAGTTCTATTTCAAACTATTCAATTTAGTCAAGAAAGTTAAATGATTCTAAGAATGGCTATGCACCCCTAACGATTTAATTAAACATTAGTCATTTGTTTACACGCAGTTAAATGTCAAAACATTTTTATTTCAAACAATTCAGTTAAGCATAAGCACACTGTTTAAATGTAAAGCATCTCTATTTCAGACCATTCAGTTTAGCATAAATACGTAGTTTAAATGTCGAAGCAGTTCTATTTCAAACAATTCAATTAAGCATAAGCACACAGTTTAGTTCTATTCGACCCATAGATAGGACCCTATCACGTGATATCACTCCAAGCTAGAGTGGACCTGGGAGCGATGGCAATGAAGAGATACCCCGCATTTTCCAATGTTTTTTGTTGTTCTAGTTAAAAGGAGTGTGTGACCGATATGTAGTCGGGATATTGTGATTTTTTCCCTTCTGGATTTTCTGAAACCTGGTTTCTATTTTCCTATGTTGGGTTTCATTTGTAAGAATTTTTTAAGAACTGTCTTTACGTGTAATTATTTCAAAAAACAATATTTCTTCTTTATGAACATGTTTTCTCAACAGAAACCGTTTTCTTAGTGTGATGTAAAGTAACGTGTGAAGACAGAAGTATACATGACACTCTACGCGATAGAGTATATATATATATATATATATATATATATGTCGCGTGTAGGTGTATGCTGGATTTTCTTGTCATGGTAATTTCTAACGTAATATATCAATTTCTCCATTCATAATTATAATTATATTTCCTGCCCATGAGGCTTATGTTATGAGGACTCGTAAATCCGACTTGGGAAGACGTAACCCTGGAGGTGGCCGTGTCCGCTGTAGGGAATACGTACCAATAAAAAAAGACACATTAGGTCAAGTGGTCGCGCAATTTGCTATGACTGGTAAATTCGGCATCGCTTATACGTGGCGTGAACCGGTGGCCCAGTGGTAGAGTTTCGGCTTCTGCATATTGTCGTTGTTGGTTCGATCTCCAGTGGTGGAGATCACGGTGTGCACTGCTGATGAGACCTAATAAGGTCGAAACTGCTGTTCAGTGCTCCGTATGTCACGAGTAGGTGTGTGCCGGATTTTCTTCTCATGGTAATTTCTAACTTAATATATATCAATTCCTCCATTAATAAATATGGACACACACATTTATATATATATATATATATATATACTCCAGCACACATACATATATATGCACACACACACACACGTTTATGTATTTATATGGAGAAAATAGAAAAACAATGTAATCCGAAAGTCATGAATTTACTACAAAGCAAAGTCAGAGTTAAACGTTTCAGTTTTAATAAACTTACACCAAGACTTTTAGAGGGTGAAAGAAGAGTTGATAGAACAACGATGGGTGTTTTTATAAAATACAATAACAGGGGAAAAGAAAAAATATATATACAAAGAAAGATCATATAGCCGTTCAATCATTCAATTAGCGTTCTCTTTTTGAAAAAGTCCTTATCTTAAAGCCCTGATGAAGGTTTACTAAAACCAAAACGTTGACTCTCCTTCGTAATAAATTCATCACGTTTAGATTACTTTGTTTTTCTATTTTCTCTATAATATCGGATTTCTTTCCATTATTTACTTCTATATATATATATATATATATATATATATATAATACTATTGAATTAATTTAGAGGGTTATTGCATTGCAGAATAATAATCATTTGAATCTAACTAATTTCAAATAAAATTTCATCGTCAGAGACTTTCTTTTATTATATTAAAAAAATGAAAATAAAAATAATAAAAATATTTGAAAAAAGTCTCTGTCGATGACGTTTTACTTCAAGCAAGTGACAATACATACATATATATATATATATATATATATATAAGGAAGTAAATAATGGGATATGAGACACAAATCAATTTTATCTATTTATTTTTCATGATAATTTTATTCTTTCTAGCTGTCTTTTAATCACTAAAATGTAGATTTGGTCCAACCCTTCTTTAGTCAAAATCGTCCTGATGATCTGGTTAGGTGAAACCTAGGTTGATTTTTTTCTGACTCTGTAGGCACTTATATATATATATATATATATATTGTTTGCCTCCCCACCATATTAATTCAGTTATATATAAATATACATGTAGTTGTGGCAGTGACTACGTAGGCAGGACTTCTAATCGTTTAGATCTTCGCATAAAACAGCATCTGCCAGCTCGAATTTTAAATCTTAAGCTTAAAAGAAGTCAGCTTGCAAATACATCCGGGTCCTCTATAGCGGAGCACATGATTAATAGTAGGGAATGTGTTGCAGACTTCAATGTTGACCAAATCAATATTCTGAGTCGGTCACATTCGCTTTTTCATCTTAAGGTGTTAGAGACTCTTTACGTTCGATCCCTTCAGCCTTCCCTCTGTAAACAGAGGGATTGTCTGTTGGGATTGAATGTGATTAGTCTCTAGCCATCTGCTCATTGCTACTACTTAGTGTTTTTTCCCTCCTCTTTTCTCCATTCCATTACTTTTTTCCATTACATTTCCCCATTTATATATATTTCTGGCGTTAACAGCTTGATAAGATCCAGACGAAACCGGTCGTTCAAATGTATACATTTTTTTAAAATAATAAACATGCCCACACCTTCCCTTGGCCTATGTCTTCCTTGCGATCAATAAGTTGTTAACCATTGATGATTTATATATATATATATGTGTGTGTGTGTGTGTGTGTGTGTGTGTGAGTGTGTTATTGTAGGAAAAACAATTTATGTTACGTCAGGAAAAACTACAGCTCAACCAGTGGAAGAACACCAAGGCCGTCACTTACTTGGTTCAACCCACCATACAACAAAAGCGAAACGTCAAACATCAGTCGGGATTTCCCAAATCTAATAAGCAAACACATCCCCAATCATAACCCCCTAGCTAAAATTTTCAACAGAAACAATATAAAGGTCAGCTACATTTGTACAAATAACATAACTCTAATTATAAAAGGCCACAACAAAAACATTGAAACCATCGACATCCACTCACCCCCTAACAAACAATGCAACTGTAGGGATAAAGAAGCATGCTCCCTATTGGGAAACTGCCTTCAGAAAAACATACTGTACAGAGGCACAGCAAAAACCAACAACTTAGTCATGCAGTTCGTCTGCGTACTTATGTTAAACTAAATCTTTTGAAATAGAACTGTTGTTGACATTGAAACTGTACTTACGCTTAACGGAATTGTTTAATATAAAACTGTTTTGACATTTAACTGTGTGTGGACAAAAACTATATCTATATTAAAATGAATTGTTTGAATTAGAAATGTTTGACTAAACTGAATATCTTGAAATAGATATGTTTTTGACAATTAAACTGTGTACTTATGCTAAACTGTATCGTTTGAAATAGAAATGTTTTTTCTATAAAATGGATTTAGCATTAATAACCAACAAAGGTTGATATGCCAAAAAACCCAAACAAACAAAAAAAAAAAAAAACAAACAGTGTGATTAACACCCGCTGCTACTCTACATATTAATAAAAAATAAAAAAAAGAATACTTAAAAAATCAATGTATTCCATATGATTCGTTTATCGTAAAAATATTCAATATTTACGTCATTTGTGAATAAAAATCTTATTTAAACAATTCTCTTTAAATTGCAGATACCTATTTGACAATCTGATTGAATAATTTCATTCATCACTTTTAAATTGAAATGTAACGTTGATATAAAAATGCGGAATAAATGTGTATTTAACGGTAATAAAAATAGTTTCGAAGACTCAAAAAATGGTACCCGATACCTCCTTGCTTAACACTCAGTATTATAAGGTACGTATCAAGGGTAAAGTGAAGCAATCCAGGGAAAGGAGTAGGACCCTCTCCAACACCTTGGAGTAGTAGTTAATGAAAAGGGAGACTTCGAGTCGCCCTCGACTATGGTCGCCAAGTTTACTATATATATATATATATATATATATGAAAATAAGAAGAGTTTGCATGACAAAATGTTCAGCGCAACTCCAGCAAAGCAAGTAAAAATAAAACAGAAAAAATATTTATGAATGCTAAAATTTCAGTTCTTTAAGTAGATGATGAAAATAAATTCCTGAAAAAATGAATGCTCTTAACAAGATAGAAATAAATTTATTATCCTAATGTGACCGAATATTGCTTTTTTCTTGAAATGAGACTATTAGCTCGGTGAATTTTATCTATATTGATTGAGTTCTTTACCAGGAATATTTAAATATTCAAAATTTGAATAATTTATTTGTCCTGACAGAATTGTTCCCTACTGCTGATTTACTGGATTAAAAAATACCTTATATATGGGGTTGAGTTCTCTGGCGAAGAAGTAATCGTGTTGCCATTAGCGATTATTGCAAGCCTCTTCGTTTGAATTGAGGTTTCGGCTACCGTTGAACGGATGTATGTAAACAATATTAATTGTGATTCATAACCGTTTAAAGTTTACTTCCCCGCTAATATCTCCTCGTGGCTGAATGGTTAGAAGGTTTGGTTTGACGTTTGAGTCAACCGGGTTTCGATCCCAGCTACGGGAAGATACTGTCTAGCCACACTGATGAGTTCTGATAGAACGAAACAGATCTGTCTGTGGATGACTATAGAGTTATATATATATATATATATATATATATATCGGGGTTGCGTGTGTGAGTGTATGTATGTGCATTATCTTTACCTCCCTGTGAGAGTAGCATGTACTTCCAACTTAACATGCGACTGCTTTAACACGTGATTTAACATTATGATCACGATTGGTCTGTCAATTTTCTCGTTTTTATCGACTGATTATTATACACTTCATACTTTAAGTAGCGGGCTTCTAGTGTTCTTGATTGGATAATAATTGGTTTGGTTTGGTTTCTTTGTTTAATGGCATATCAACCCTTGCAGGTTATTTAATGCCAAAGCTATTCTCCTAGAAGAACAGTAATGGTGCTATTTAACCCATAGCTGGGAGGATAAGGGGGTTCATACTGATAATAATTGGGTAATCTATATATATATATATATATATATATATATATATATATATATATATTTATATAACCCAGAAAAATATCCTTACGTACGTTTTGGTCCGATGATCGCATCGGCGAGAAACTGACTCTCACCATGCACCGCTGATTATATGTGTACTATATATTAACTTATATATATATATATATATAGTGCAATATATATATATATATATAGTGATATATATATATATATATATACATATATATAGTGCCACACATATATATATATATATATATATAGTCCAGCTAGAAGGAAACTCAAACCTGGTTAAATTGTCATTATAAATTTATTTAGCCGGAGAATATTATACTCTCCATCTCGTTGAGACTTGAGGTTGCAGAACAGCACATGCGGACGCTGACTGAATATTACTATATATATATTATCAACCACAGACGGACTGTTTCGTTGTATCACAACTCTTTAGTGTAGCTAGAAACGCATGACACTTCAACCTGGGATCGAAACCCGCCTAGACATGGTATCTAACCGCTCAGCCATGTCGACGATATATATCAGCGCAGGAATTATAACGCTTATGTACTAGCTATCATTTGTTTACATTTTACGCTATCGGATACCAGACTGCTCAATTCGTTAGAAGAGTTTTGTATTATGCTAGTGGCAGCCGTTAATTCCTTCGCCAGAGTGCTCAACCTCAGGGAGTGTAGCGTATATATAATTTTTATGAATCTAAACGAAAAAGAATTCAATTTGGTAATTCTATTATAAATTTATTTCAGCCATATAAAATGACCCCATTCAGATGGACGAAATATCGTTATATATTTGATACAGTTTTACAGATTTATATACATATATATATATATATATTTATAAATATATATAAATCTAAATATAGATTTATATATATATATATATATATATATATACATATATATATATTTATAAATATATATATAAATATATGTATATATAAATATATATAAATATATATATATTTATATATATTTATAAATATATATAAATCTAGATATATATTTATATATATATATATATTTATAAATATATATATATAAATATATATATATATATATAAATATATTATATATATAAATATACATATATTTATATATATTTATAAATATATATAAATCTAAATATAGATTTATATATATATATATATATATATATATATATATATATATATATATATATAAGGATATCGATATTGATATCGGTAGAGACATACAGATGTTTTGCATTCAATTCAGATTTTTATATAGACATTACTTCTGTTCTTTTTTGGCTTTTATTTCTTTTTTTAATATTTTTATGTTGGTTGTTTTCGTCGTTTTATTTATTCATTTATTTATTTTCAGGATTTTGTTGTTGTTGCTATTGTTGTTTTTTAATCTTCAATTACTTATTCAGTATATCAGTAGCTTGTATGTCCTACTTTTGCTATATTTGTTTGTTTCTGTATATATATGAGTGACTTGCTGGTGTCTGCTGTAATACAAATGCACGTGTATTTTTCAGTTTTTATTCATGCGTGCAAAATATCTGCTTCCAGGTAAAAACGCATATTTCTATGTGAATAAATTTCTGTGTAAGTTCAGACGATTTTATTCATATGCCAAAATATGTTAGTGAGTGTTCCTCTCTGTGTGTGTGTGAATGTGTGTGTGTGTGTGTGTGTGTGTGTGTGTGAGTGTTTGTGTTTGTGTGTGTGTGTGTGTGTGTGTGTGTTTGCGTTTGGTGTGTGTGTGTGTGTGAGAGAAAGTGTTTGTGTGTGTGTATGTGTGTCTGTGAATGTGTGAGAGTGTTTGTGTTTGTGTGTTTGTATGTGTGTGAGAGAGAGAGTGTTTGTGCGTGTGTGTGTGTGTGTGTGTGTGTCTGTGAGTATATGTGAGTCTTTGTGTTTGCGTGTGTGTGTGTGTGTGTGTGTGTGTAGGTGGGTGTATTTGTGTGTGTGTGTGAGAGAGAGAGAGAGAGAGTGTGTGTGTGTGTGTGTGTGTGAGAGAGAGTGTGTGTGTGTGTGTGTGTGAGAGAGAGAGAGAGAGTGTGTGTGTGTGAGAGAGAGAGAGAGAGAGAGAGTGTGTGTGTGTGTGTGTGTGAGAGAGAGAGAGAGAGAGAGAGAGAGTGTGTGTGTGTGTGTGTGTGTGTGTGTGTGTGTGTGTGTGTTTCTGCACATATCGTTGATGATGAAAACTAGTATATAAACATCGATAAGAGTATGCTAGTGAGTACTTAGTTCTTTATATATCATTGCATATCCACGCATGCGTATTTGATATGCAAGGCCATTCAATTGATTTAATGGAAACGCATGTCTGCTTCTCTTGATAAGATGATTTTCTTCCCACCCCAGCAGAAAGTAAAACGTTTTCGAAGTTTCTTTCTTTTATCTTGATAGCATGTCCCTGTAGAGGGATGGGAGATGGGATTGGGGTGTCTAGACTTAACTCAGTCGACACCCACATCACTTTCCCACTCTGGAGGCAGATTTGTTCTTCTTTGATTCTGAATATTTTTTTTTAATGGCTGACCTTCTTCAGTTCATGCATCTTTTTTTCCCTTCCTCTGTCTTTTTCTAGATTTATTATTGCTTGTTCACTTTTCTTTTTCCAAACAGAAAATTTCCTCGTTCTCTCAACTTCGCTTTCTGCTTCTAGTTCATTTATCACTTAATGATTTTAAAATCATATCTATGTTTTCTTTTCCATTTTTCCCTTTTTTATTGACACTTTTTACCACTTTATATTTTCTTTTGCTCTTTCGTTCATTCGTTCTCATTGGGTGCCCCCCTGTGCCACATCTAAGCAAAAAAGCTTAGTAAATTACCTCTTTCGTTCATTCGTTTCTTCCTTCTCCTCATCTTCCAATCATTCTTTTTTTTTCCCGCCTTCTTTTGTCAGTTTTCCTCCAACTTTTTCGCGTTTCTTTTTCTTTATCTGAAACTCCTTCCAAAACGTTTTTCTTTCTTTCATTCCTTTTTTCTTTCTTTCGTTTTACTCCATCTTTTCCGCTTTTTCCTTTTCATTTGTCTAAAACTTTTTCACGAACCTCTTTTCTCGTTCATTCCTTCCTTTTTCCTTCTTTCGTCCGTTTTCTTCGATTCTTTTTTTTTTTTTTTTTTTTTTAGTTTTCTTCTTTTCAGTCTCTGAGCTTCTCTTGCATTCTCTTAAATTCTCTATTCCCTGATTTCTTTCTTAATCTTACTCACTATTCACAAGGAGGGGCATATCAAAGGCACCGCCTTGACTAACCGTATAACAGAAAAGGAATATGTTCTGTAATGTTAGCAAAGGGAACAAAAGGCCTGACAAACAATTTGCAAGCTAGGTCATCGGGTGCATAAGTCGCAGATGTCAGAGTGGAAGTCTTGATTGAAAAAGAAGCTCACGCCACTGAATGTTAAAGTCTCTTTCTGATCTGACAATGTCTGATTTTTATAGCGAAGAGTCTTCATTGAGCCACAAATCAACGATACCACGTTACATGACTCCTCCTTATTCCATTATCTTAACAGACAAGAATTGTGATATACAAAGGCAAGGATGATGGCTCATCCAGTAATCACTGCCATTCTTTCAATAGCCATTATTGATTCCGAGCGTTCTTGTGAATATTCCTGCAGGCTTTCTATGTCTTTGTCTTTGATTGGCACTCCATTCACGGAATACAATCGGTACTACTGGATGTACATAATAACACTGTGACCACACACGCACACACACACGTGCGCGCGCGCACAAACACACACACACACACACACACAATCGGTATTACTGGATGTACATAATAACATTGTGACTACGCTTTCACACATACACACACACAGAGGCACACACAAACATACTTTTTCCGTATATAAAAATTTTTATACGTAAATTCAATTATATAGAAATGCAAATCATTCTTGTAAGAAATGAATATTTTGTTTGGTTTAGTTTGGTTTTATGGCATATCAACCATTGTAGGTTATTTAATGCCAAATGCTCTTTATACATATAAAGTAAATATATAGAATTTGATTTAGTTAGGTTTTATGGCATATCAACCATTGAAGGTTTTTTAATACCAAATCTATCTTTATACATATAAACAGTTCTATTTAAACAGTTCAGTTTAGCATGTCAACAAAGTTAAATGGCTCCAAGTATTTCTATGTATCACTAACAATTTAATCAAACATCAGTCATTTGTTTACACAGTTAAATGATTAAACAATTCTTTTCATACATTTCAGGACAGGTTTTTGTTTACACACTGTTAAATCTGAAAATAGTTCATTTTAAACAATTCACGGTTTAGTTCTATTTGACCCATAGATAGGACCTTATCAGGTGCTGCCACTTCGAGTCACAGTGGACCTGTGGCAATGAAGGGGGACTCCAGCACTACTGAAGTCTAATCATCAGATTGTTTAGTGTCATATCAAGGACATTCGTTGCAGAGATGCAATCGGTGTATTCTGTGGCCCCAGCTGACTGGGTAAGAATATTTTGTAATTATTTCGATGAATGTCCCAATTATTTTATAATGTACCAAACTATGTAAAGGCACTCATTCCAACCACCTTCTTTGTCGGTGGGGCTCAGAATATGCAGAAGTGTCCTGAGTATGACACGAAACTGCATCTGATGGTGAAGCTGCTTAGAGTGTACAAATCCCTTCACTGCACAATATATATATATATATATATATATATATATATATATAGATAGATAGATAGATAGATAGATGGATATTTATTGCACTATATATATATTACACTATATATATACATATATATATATATATATATATATTGCACTATATATATATATATATATATATATATTGCACTATATATATATATATATATTGCACTATATATATATATATATATATATATATATATAATATACAGTACACATAAAATCCCTTCATTGCTATTACTCCCAGATCCACTCTGATCTGTTGTGATATAGTATATATTATGGTCCCTCCTGAGGGTCAAATAGATCTGTTTAAAAATTATTTGTATTCGATCGAACGGTATGCAAAAAAAAAAAAAAAAAATGAAGAAACAACTGCTTAAAAATGTAAACGTGAACGTGCAATGAATGCGATTCCCTAACTTCTGAAAAGATTGGTTGACATAACGTTAAAATCAATCAATCAAACAATGAATCAATCACATTACTTTTTAATGGCATACGTTCTGTTTTTGTATTCTCGCAAGACCATTCAATAGCATACACGCACACACCCATACAAGCATACTCATACATTAACAAACACACATACAAAAACATATATACATGAACACACGCAAATATACACACACATACACACAGATACGCACACAAATATATACGCAGATACGCACACATACTCTATGAAACACCCATACAAAAAATTATATGTACACTCATACAGGGTGGAACGATAAAATTGTCGCCCTAGAAAAGACGACATGATTCCATTTCCGTTTAATAAAAACCGGTTTTCTTTTTTTGTTGCAGACCATCTACTAGTTGGCCAGTTGTGTACAAATTCCAAGAGTGATAGTAGCCTTATACAGGGTGGAACGATGAAATTGTCGCCCTAGAAAAGACGACATGATTCCATTTCCGTTTAATGAAAACTGATTTTCTTTTTTTGTTTGTTTGTTGCAGACCATGTACTAGTTGGCCAGTTGTGTACAAATCCGAAGGGCGATCGGAGCCTTCTATCATGTCTGAAAGTGACACAATGTTCAACGAGCGAGATCGGAGATGCGCCGCTGTACAACTCATGCTCTCTACCGATCCAACTTATGACAACAGGACCATTGCCAGCCCCACCCAAAAAATGCAAATTCGGACGGTTCAACGCTTGAGGGCACAGCTCAACGCATCAGACGACCCTTTGGAGGTGGTGGAGCGGAAGGACACCGCCAGGAAGACCCGGACCAAGGAGTTCATCGAAAAGGTCCAGGCAATCATTGATGAAACTCCCCAGCGGCCTTTTCGGCAGTTTGCCTGAGATTTAGGCGTCGCACACACAACTGTGAATGCATGTGTGAAGGAGGATTTGAAGTGTAGGTCCTACAGGCGCCAGACAAGCCAGATCTTGACTGAGAAGACAAAGAACCTCAAGCTAATCAAGTCCGTCAGGCCCCCCCTCCTCCCCCGACCTGAACCCGCTGGACTACTTCGTTTGGTCATACGGCGAGAACATCACCAACATGATCTCCCACAACACCAAAGCCAGCCTGATCGCCGCCATCCGTTGAGAATTCGTCGAGCCCCCGCCGGCGCTGGTGGAAAAGGCATGCTCCCTGTTCCGGATCCGTATCGAGGCGATGATTGAGGCTGAAGGCGGCTACATTGAATAGATGTCAGCTCTACTACATAATCAAGTTACCTGAATTGATTTTTTCAATAAAGGTTTTAAAATAAAGCGGTAGCGTTGTTTTCTTTAGGACGACAATTTTATCGTTTCACCCTGTACACTTACAAAAACACACACACATACAAAAACATATACACACGCACATAAACATACGCAAACATGCACACACATACACACACAATCATACGCATATATAAACAAATACTCTAAGAAACACCTATACAAAAAGATATACGCACCCACACACACACATATACACATAAATATACAAAAAACTTATACTCATACACACAAATGCACGCAAATACATACACACACATAAATACGCACATATGCACTCATTCTAAGAAACACCTATACAATAATATATACACATACACATACACACACACATACAAAGACATATACACATACACATACAAACACATGTAAATATACATACGGACACAAACATATATAAACATATGCACTTATACTCTTAGAAACATCCATACAAAAACATATATTCACACACTTACACATACACACATATATACAAAAACATATACCCATACATCAAATATACACATATACGAACACACGCAAATATACACACATACACATACACACATATATACAAAAACATATACCCATACATCAAATATACACATATACCAACACACGCGAATATACACATATACCAACACACGCAAATATACACATATACCAACACACGCAAATATACACACATACACATACACACATATATACAAAAACATATACCCATATACACATACATACATATATACAAAAACATATACCCATACATCAAATATACACATATACCAACACACGCAAATATACACATATACCAACACACGCAAATATACACACACAAACACATACACACAATTACACACACACATACAAACACAAAAATACACACACATACAAACACACCGTGATGGGAATACTTACCAAATTTGCTATAGTTGTCAAGGCTCACCCAAAGCCAGACGTTTTTAGGCCTTCTTTTTCCCTTACAGGTATGTTGTGTCCATACTACTATATGGATGCACCACATGGACACTAATAAAACGTACGGAGAAAAAGCTTGACAGCAATTACACAAGAATGCTGCAAGTTGTATTGAACAAGTCCTGGAGGCAACTACCCACAAAACAGCAGCTGTACGGACACCTACCACCCATCACGAAAACTATCAAAATTAGTCGAACCCGACATGTGGAACACTGCTGGAGAAGTAAGAACGAACTCATAAGCGATGTGCTCCGTTGGACCCCTTCACATGGACGAGCAAAGTTTAGACGACCAGCAAGAACCTATATTCAACAGCTCTGTGCCGATACAGTCTTCAAGACCTCCCAGGAGCGATGGATGATAGAGACGGGTGGCGAGAGAGGGTCAGGAAGATCTGTGCTGGCAGCGCGGCATGATGATGATGATTAGTAACTAGGCTAAAGCCTTGTCCGTTAACGAAAACCTTTCTCGTCCTCCAAGGATACCTACATCGGAAAAATAAGGTGTAACAAAAGATTGTTTTCGGATTATGCTTACCGTACTTTTAACCGGCACAACTCGCTTTATATTAAACCGTTTGAACTTACGAAGTTTGAAATGCCATTGAAAAAAGAAACCGAACCGAGAAAGAAAGTCCTTCAGGGTAAAAAAGACAACTAAACAATATACTTCCAAAAATATTTTATATTACGATCTATAAATCGGATAATGTTTTTTTTTCTTTTGATAATTAATAAGCGTGATTATTGACAAGTGTTAATAGAAATCAATTTTTTTGTGTGTATGTCTGTATGTGTGTAAAGTAAAACCTTTCTATCCAAATATTCAATGTAATGTAGGTTTTAAAATCTTTCTTTTTTTCTCAAAGAGACGAAGTATCATTTATGACTACCTTCTCCAGTTAAATCTGGTGTGAAAAACTTGCAAGGTTTGATTTGGTTAGGTCTAATGGCATATCAACCCTTGTAGGTTATTTAATGCCAAATCCGGTTTATACATATATGATAAATATTATTTATAAACACATTTTGCATATAACATTCTTAAACGTGTCTGAGTTCTTTTTTGCACCCAGTTAAATGGTTTTAAGTATTGCTGTATTACAGTCACAATTTAATATCAGTCATTTGTTTGCATACAAAGTTTGTTCAATTTGACCCATAGATAGGACCATATCAGTTGCTACCACTCTGGGTCAGAGTAGACCTGGGTGCAATAGCAATGAAGGGGTACTCCACATCCCCTAAATCTCCAAGATTGCACCCTCACCATTAGATGGTTTGGTGTCATATCTAGGACATTCGTTAGGGAAGTATTAGCTCTCTGCAGAGATACAGTCGGTGTATTCTACAGCCCCAGTCTACTGGACTTAACTAGCAAGGAGTAAAATTATAAAGCAAAAATTGCTAATACGCAGAATTACCGTAAACAGTGGCGTATAAGTCGTCTTTTTAAACCTTTTAGGAGAGTTGTTAACCCGTAATAAATGTTTGGGATTTCGCCCAGATCTATAGGTCGATCTTTTGTTTTGCAGATAATTTAACGCTATATCCTGTTTAAAGATATATATATATATATATATATATATATATATATATATATAGTTTGTAAATGAATAGTTTGTAGGTAACATCATTTGTTTGCACACAATTAAATGGTTTAATCGTAAATTGAATTACCATGACCAGAAAATTCGACAAAAACTTGCGTATGACATATGGAACCACTGGACATCTGTTTCGGCCTTATTAGGTCTTGTCAGCAGTGTATACCGTAATCTCCCCCAGTGAGGATCGAACCAGCAACAACAGAATGCAGAACCGAAACTCAATCAACGGTCCACATCATGGTAATTTGATTTACAATATCATCATCATCATCATCATCATGTCGTGCCGCTAGCACGGATATCCCTGACCCTGTCTCGCCACTTCTCCCTATCATTCATCGCCTCTGGCAGGTCTTCAGGGCTACATCCCGTATCCTTACATAGCTGTTGTATGTATGTTCGAGCTGGTCGTCCAGCTTTTGCTGGGTCATTATTTACAATATAATTCCTCTATTTAAAAAAGAAAATGTACATCTATTTCCTTGCTCTTAAGGTTATAACAATCACGCTGATGCGTATTTCCAATCCTCTTGGGAAGACTTGACCCTGGAAGTGACCGTGTCCTCTGTAAAGAGTACGGATGTAACATTTAAGACACATTCAGGTTGATTAGCCGCGCAGTTGCCATGACTAGTTAATTTACCATGGCTTGTGTGCGATGTGGACTGGTGGTCAGTTGTAGTTTCGGCTCTGAAGTAGGGACGAGCTCATAAGCAAAGGCAGGAGGACCAGCTCGAACCTACATACAGCAGCTCTGTGTAGATACGGGGTGTAAACCTGAAGACCTGCCAGAAGCGATGAACGATATAGAGGGGGTGGGGAGAGAGGGTCAGGGATATCCGTGTAGATGGCGCGAAAAGATGATGATGATGATATATACATACGTGAGGTTCATTCAATATATTTGGGAAATCTTTTTTTAGATAAGTGTTGTATTGTGGCTCGTACCACGTTACTTCCTTTATTGCGGAAGTATAAAAGACGCCGTGTTTTTAGAGACGGGAACAGAAGTGAGACAGAAGCAGAATCAGAAAGAGAAATAGAGAGATAGCTCTGAAGGACGTCGGTCAGTAGTAAGGCCAAATTCGGACGTAACACCTACAGCGTGAGACTTATAATACTATTCGGACTTTACCACCTGAGTTAATAAATAATCAATTGTGTTTCACTGTGTATCGTTTCCTTACCACAATCCAATAAGTAATATAGTTTTCCAGTAAACTCTACATGTTGTATACTCATAATACAACTGCATGTATACATATACAAATATATGCGGAACATAATCAAACATAATGACGAACTTCAATGAACGAACGAACACACTTCTTTATAAAAAATATATATCTCTCACACTTTATTCTCGAAAGGGTTGATATTGGTTGTGTGTGAGATGTGAGTTGGAGACGGGGACAGACTGCTACATATTGACCCAAAGTTCATCTGACCATAGCAGCACTTCTTTCGCATTCTGGCAGGGCTGCTCAACCGTGAGTCACTGAGGGCCAAAGCCCTCTATCTGGAGCTGGTTCTCACTCCGCTGGCATCCTATCTCCAACTGACTCAAGTCGTCTGTGTCCTGGTTATATTTTTGTTGATGTTCACCTGCTTCCTGTGGGCGTACGCATCTGCCTCCATCACCGAATTCAACCACGTCCACATATTCCGATATTTTCGACCGGATGCACCTGTTTCGCTGTTCTTCCGCTTATTTACACAGGTGCATCTCTTGATTGACAGCTCGGTCGAGGGTCAATATATAACATACATTGTTTGGAATTAGTTTATATCAAAGATCCCACAAAATCAATCTCACAAAAGTATTAGTTTTGTGGCGACTCAAAATAACAAATCAAACAGCGAGCCAAGCTTGAAAAGAGTTCTGTCACCAAACATTTGGCGGATGAAAAGTACAAACCATGTAAAGTTTTCTGAAAAAATGTTTGATATGTACGAAGCGTGATTTAGTCAAAAATGTTTTAAAATGGGCTAAACAGTTCATTGAGTGAAAACACTGACTTTCCGTCCAGAAATGTTCTCGGCGCGGTGGTCAGTAAAGAAGGTGATGTTGACACTGTTCTGGGATATGAAAGAATCCATCTTTATCCGTTTCCCCGAAAAAAGGTGAAAGTGTTTACAGTACTTTCTGTTGTTAACTCCTCAGGCAATCTTTCCCTTATTGAATGTAATAATTTACGAACCTTTCACCTTCTATGTGGCAAAAGGCCGAATTAATAGGGCTCCCAATGAATATTGTATAGCAGTTGAAGTAATGAAGGACAACACTTCTTTATAAGAACATGTACGTCTTTTTATTCTTTCATAAGGTGTTGAAGCTCCAGTGGTTTGTGAGAGACGGACAGACGGACAGAGACAGGGACAGATATAGACACATTGCTATATTGACCGATAACTTCTTGACCACAGAACGCTGTGTTATCTTCAAGACCCTACTTCTGCTTCTCAACCAAGGTTGCCCAACTGGAGGTCTGGTGTGGGCCACAGGTCTCAGCGGGGCGCTCTCAGTGACTGCAAGCTAGCTCTGAATCGGCCCTCACTGACTTCAGCTGGGTTAATTGCCGCAGGCATCTGCATATATTATTTCATAATACCCACTTACTTCCGATGAGAACACGTGATCTTCTTCCGCTTATTTACACACGTGCGTCTCTGATTGACGGCTTGGTCAAGGGTCAATAGGTAACATGAGACTCGAACTCACCCGTGAAGGTTTGATAGTTTAGCTTGCTAACCATTTCATAACCCGACATGCTCTCCATTATTGAATGTATCTCGCCTATATATATATATATAATTTAAAATTTTAATCGCCCAGTCAGCTGGGGTTGTAGAATACGCCGATTGCACCTCAGCGGAGGGTAAGACCCGCTTTCCGCAAAGAGTGTCCTGGGTATGACACTGGGTATGATGGTGAGGATTCAGTTGAGAAGCTTTGGGGAATATGGAGTACTCCTTTATTTCCAGCTTTACTCTGACTAGGGGCGGTAGAACTTGTTTGGTCCTCTTTGTGGATTAAACAGAACTTTTCAATCATTTGCCATAATTTAAACGATTTAACTGTTTTCAAACCGATAAACTCTTGACCGTTTAAAAATAATATTACTATCTATTCGTTTACAAATTATATATGTGTATATCATCATTAAATAACCCTGACATTATGGAGTTCTCTTATTCTCCCTCTCCCTCTCTCATCCTCATCTTCTATAAGTTTTTGCAGGTCTTTTAGGTTGCATCTTGTATCCATAGTAAGGATATGTCACTTGACCATCAAAGCCCAGTCAGCTGGGGCTGTAGAATACACCGACTATATCTCTGCAGAGAGGTAAGACTCTCCCAATGAGTGTCCTAGATATGTCACTAGACCATCAAAGCCCAGTCAGCTGGGGCTGTAGAATACACCGACTATATCTCTGCAGAGAGGTAAATAACCGTCCAGTTGTTCCGTATATCATGGGCAGTGTTTGCCGGATTTTTTGTTCATGGTAATTCAATTTATAATATAATTTTTCTACTTAAAAAAGAAAATGTTCATCTGTGTTCTTGCACGCATATAATATATATATTGTGCTAAGATGCAGTAAGCTTGGGTTTATTGTTTTTCAAGTCCTAACGTTAGAAGTCGCCATGTTAACACTGTTTTTGTATCAAAGTAAGATGGCTTTTAACTCTGTTGCTGATTTTTCGAACGTTGGGGCCAAAGGTCCAACCTAGTAGGATGCGTCCCTTTTTTACCAACGTTAAGGGTGATAAGGTTTGGATTAGAGATTTGGATTAGAGTCATCATTTTCTTTAACTGGCTGCTTTTTTATCTCATCAATAGACGCCACCCAGGAGATGAGTTGCAGTAATTACTTGACTGAACTATTTGATCTTGACCGTTGGACGATGAGATTTTTCCGCCAGCATCTGGTGAAGAGCGCCATGGAACAAACTTTGGATTAATCTACCTTACTTCACATTCACCATGCTGATTCCTATGGTTTTATTTGATATATGTTTGTGTGTCTCATCAAATACTCTCTTCCTTAGAAACGTTTATCCAGTGATAAGCCCGAGCAGGATATCTGAGTGGT